>OVAN01002357.1:0-33948 GCA_900406275.1 Anastatica hierochuntica | reverse complement strand
CACTCGCAAATTAAGTACACTCGCAATTTACTCGCAAATTTTGCGACCAACATGCGAGTAAAACGCGTTCCCTCGCTTAGTACTAGCAAATTAGCCGCAAATTTGCGACTAAAAGATTTTCCTCGCAAATCAGTCGCAAATTTGCGACCAACTTGCGAGCACAAATTTTCCAAGCAAATTTGCGACTGATTTGCGAGGAACGCCATTCTCCTAGCAAATCAGTCGCAATTTCCACGCAAATTTGCGAGTGCAAATTTTCCTCGCAAATTTCTCTCGCAAATTGCGTATTTTCTTGTAGTGTACGTTTGTTAACCCAAAAACATATAAACCTAAAATCAAATCAAAATTCACTAAAAATAAATAAACACATTTGATGACCACTCAGATTTGAAAATATGCCTTATAAGAAAGTTTTAGATATCTATGCTTTCAAAGAGAACAAACTCACACCTAAGATAATATCAATAACCAAAGAGATTGACCAAAATGGGAGTTCAGATCAATACACAATATCAAGATCGGAACCTTTATTGTTTTCCAAAAATCACAAGCCAAAGAGGGAATTAATAATGACCAAGGTATGGTTGCTGGCCCAAAATTACCGGAGTGAAGTGTATATGTGTTTGACAACGTAAGATGTAATTTTTTTAAAAAGCACAAGCCAATGAGGGAATAAATATTCAGTAACATAAGGAGCGTGTGAGAGTGACACGATTACAAGCCAAAAAACAGGAGAAAGGAGTGTGAATGTGTTTGACACTCAGTTTTTAATTTTCCAAGACAAGGGAACTTAATTCCATCAAGAGAAGACATGGATACAAGAGGGATCAAAATGGCTCAGTGAAACCAAAAATTCATTAAGTCATGTGAAAATAGACAAAATAGAAACACAATGGTAGAAGACTAAAAACTGAAAACCACAAATAAACCAAAATACAAATAGCCTTCAACACAACTAAACCCTAAAATCTCAAGTCTTGATTAGAGGCGCGACCACCTGAGCCACGGCCACTGTCATGACAAGGACGAACAGTCAGATCATCAACAACTTCACACAATATATCCACATCGCTAACATCACTGACGACCGGAGAACCATCCTTAACTTCATATACATCAACGTTCAACCCAAGAGTCTCGCCTTCACAACCACAATGATCAACGCCAGTTTGAGCCAATTGTTCTGAAAGATAAGCCAAGACTGGAAGAGTCAACCCAACTAGAAACCCTGAAAAATACACAAACACACAGAGCATCACCTTTAGAAACACCGAGAAACCAAAAACACAATACGCAACAAAAAAAAACTAACATTCCCGACGTGTGGCAACTCACCAAACACGAAAAGAAGATGACAGATGGCAGATGGCCCGTCTAACATAACTCCATAACTTTGGGAAGTGAATCAGAGCGGAACAAAGGCACTGGGAAACTTGAAAACACAAAGAGAAGAGAGGACATGAAAGGACGAACGGAGACAATATATAAAACAAAAGACGATGCGGGGAAAAATAACCAAATGAAAATCATCGCACGCACAATGTGTTGAGTGTCCATAGGCCATCTCAGAGGGGTAACAACCCACATCAAACAAGAAGGATCCCAACATACTCGAGCGGAACATGGTATCGCCGAATGTCCGAGAGAGAGAGAACAAATACCTCTTATCTGCTATTAATAAAATTGAAAGAGTTATATATGAGAAAAAATCTATATATAAACAGGAAATCAATGGAAACAATATGGGGAAGAAGAATGGAGATGTATATAAGAAAATGATCGAATAGGTTTTAGTTACACCAATGGCATTAAAGAGTAAATAGAGATTTTGGAGAGGACTAACCGCGAAATAATTGAGACCTAAAAAATTGAAAAATAAATTCAACGATGAGAGACAATCATCAAAACATAGCATCACGACACGTAAGCGAATCTAGGTCAACCTAAATTTTGAAAGATAAAAAAAATTCCGCGAGAAGCTTCCGCGACGACACGTTACCAAAACTCCATCCACCCGATGATGAGACGTAAGCAAATTACTTGTATTTTAATACTTGTATAGATGGTAAAAAAACATAAAAAAGTTCGGACCAATGTGGCATACTGGTAAGAGTAGCTTTCTTCCTGGCGACAGGTTGCGAGTTCGAACCTGCCAAGCGGAACTACATCACATTGTCTGGTACTGTGTCCAAAAAATGACCTAGGACCCCGACCGGCTAGTCTGGACCCACCTTGGTGGAAGGCAGAACACGCGAGTTATAAAAAAAACATAAAAATATAATAAATTTTGTAGTGAGAAAGGAAAATATCACTTAAATTTTTTTTAAAAAATTAGCTAAAAGATCATTTAGTTTGAAAATGAGGAGTATTAACGGCCTCCTGATATGAAACATTATCCACTTACCTAAAACCCTATCGGCGGCACAAGGCGATTCCACGCGACGGTGAAGGACCCTTTCTCATCTCCTTCGCCGATCAACCTTGTTTTTCTCCGCCGGAGGTCAGTATCGACATTCTTAAAACCCTCAAATCACAAGTGGGCAATTCCTCCGTGTCATTTGATCATCTTTCCCATCTCGGACGCCCGATCATCGGTTTGTTCGTTTGTTTGAATCGCCATTCTCGTTTAGTTCATAGGTGTTTTGAGATTGAAATTTCAAACTGATGGAAGTAGTAAAATTTAGAAACTTTTCGCTTTCTTGTCTCAGAAGTTTTGTGTTGTTGCTTTGATTGTTCACGTGTTAGACTCACTCAGAGAGAAAGGGCTTCTTCTTCTCCTCTCTTTCTCTTCAGAATCGTATTATTACTCTTGAAGCAAACATCAAATTCTCTTCAGAATCGTGTTGCCTAGTTATTTGCTTGTTTCTTGAAAATTACATACATAGTTTTAGTCAATATTCTTGGATCTTGATCTGGTTTCAGTGCTTAAGGTTTATCCTTATTTGTGAATTTTTAAGGACGCCTTACCCTCAAATTCTGCGAACCGAGCAATTCCTACAGCAATAGCTTATCTTGAAAAAGGAGTACCTTGCATAGGGTGAGTTAATTTTGGTGAACGATAATGTTTTTGAACATCTTTGGCGGCTTATATATCCTGAAAACCAACTAGGTTGCAGTATGTTTGATCACTGTATAGTATATAGACCTCTTTTCTAAAGATCAATAGACATCTCGTTAGTTTTCTGGTTCTCCTTGTAGATGCTAATATGTAGTAAACAGGTCTGAACTGGGAAGAACTGTAGCGTCTTGCATCTCTGGTAAACAAGTGTCCAAAAGACTGCAGTCAGGAGACATAGCACACGTTGTAAGTCATATCTTGAATCTATATGCTCCTCACTTCTGGTGGCTTTCTACTTATTGCATCGTGATTATTGAATCGGAGAGTGTGATGTTACCCGTTTTACATGTGAAAATATGAACCTTATTTATTCTTTCATTCTTCTGAGTATGATCTAGTTCTTTGTTATTTTCCTTAGATATCTGGTTTGAAGATGCAATTTGGAGACCAACCTTTTGACCCTTATGGGTATGACGACTTGAGAGACTATTTTGACACGGAATCAAATTTTATGGCCGCCGATGGATATGCTCAGACTCTCAAGCACCAGCGTATTCGACAAGCTGCATTACATGTCATAATCCAAGTATGTTTCCAGAACCTTGTTTGTGATGTTAAGCTCTGTTTTTAAAAGAACTTTCGTGGTAATTGTGTTTGTCTCATGGTTCTGCAGATCATGGGGAGTGTGGAAGTAGATGCATTGGTGCCATATCTGTCCATGAACTACTTTGATCGTTATGTTTCAAGACACGGCTACTTTGTAATGTTACTTCCCTCATCTATGGTTTCACTGCTTTTCTTTTGATGTTGCTGTTGCTGTTTTCAAAACTCTGTCTGACCGAAATCTTGTAGGATAAGAAAGGAACCATCATGGAAGACGTGGAGTTTCTAGTTGTTTCCTGCATTTCAATTGCATACAAGACAACATTGTCTCTTCATACCTGGTCTCTGGACTTTGAAGCGGAGGCCAAAAAGCTGAAAGTAGAGATGGAAATACGTCAGTTTCTGGTAAGGCCTTATCTTACAATTTTGAGAAAATTTTCTGGTCACTAAACTTGTTTGGTTGGTGATTTTGTGGCAGGCTAAGCGTACACGAAACATGAAATACCTCAAAGAGTGGAAATTATATGATGCTGAGAGCAAAATTGAAGAGGCACTCGGTGGAGGGTTAAAGATAAATCCGATAACGCCTCTGCGCTTCATAGAGTATTTTCTGAGTCAGTTTAAACCACAGTGCGAGGTCCCAAACGCAAAAGAACGTATAACGAAAATCATTCTCGAGTTGCAGGATGGTAACAATCATTCAATATTTAACTGAGTTGAGTAGTTGTCATATCTCATTTGACCTCCTGTGTTTCTTTGTTGTTTTGTTTTGTTGTAGACATTAGATTGTGTGATTACAAGCCCTCTGTCATATCGGCATCTGCAGTGACGGCGATTGTAACTGATCTGTATCCAGTGACATTCGAGAATATGACGAATAGCCTTGGATTTATCGAAGACAAGGTAAGTTGTCATATCATCTCAGGCTTTTGTCCTTGTGAAAATGACACAGCCATTGTTTGTGGTGCAGGAGAAGTTCAAGCTTTGCTTGCATATTGTGAAAGAAATGCGTCTCAAAAAGAAGCTTAGTTGCGATGATTATGGAACCAGCGACGTCAAACTTCGATGGATGATTGCTACAGACGTTGAAGACACTATGCGGACCCTAGTCTCTGTAACTAGGGTATCCATCAAAGTTGCAGCCGCTGATGTCAAAATGAGACACCAAGCACAACAAATCCGAGGTTTAGCAGAAGAAATAAAGTGTCTCGGAAGTCACACAGGGCACTTCGTTCCGAAGACCAAGAGGAGGTGAAGAAGCTGAATGCAATGCTAACAGAATGGGAGAAGCAGTTTGAGAGTATGAAAGAATTGATTTACAAGTTGATCAAATGCGTAGAGCCCCAACAGTGATACTCCATCACTTTCTTGTATCTACAGGTTCTCTACAGTTTTCTTGTGTAAATGTTACCTTAAATGGTAGAGTTGCTATATAACCTTGTTTTGTGGATTTATACAAAGATATGATCTCAAAAAGCGGTATGAGTTCTGCACGTGTCCGCAAGAGATTACTAAATTAGCACATAGGTTTTGTAATCAGGTTAGAAAAGAAACTGACACTGGATTTAAGTGTTTGTCATTCTTACTGGGCAGTGGTCGGACAAGTTCTGAAAAGGAATCCAAGTACATGAATGAACCGGAAAAGAAAATAATTCATGCGTTGAAGAGTCTCCTCAAAGGCCCATCTTTGCGGTCTTTGGCAGCTTCGGTAAGAGCAATGAACTTTTTAAAGCCAGTGCTTGCAGCTCCTCTGCCAAGAGCTGCTGCTCTGGTTAACACATCCTCACTGTTTGCTATGAACCCAGCGGCTGTTGCTGGATTAGTGATTGCCAGTGGCAGTGCAGGAGGTGGAGCTGGCATCGGTTGTTGCATTGCCGCTGAAACCGAAGGCTGTGTGAATCCAGTGCCATGCTTGTTGAAATCATCAAGTATACTCTGTTGATCAGCTTTCCTAAGACCCTGCACCAAACACCAAAAACATAAAATTCAGCACATTCTCGAGGCTCCTGTAGTTTTAAAGGCACAAAAGAAAGAGACAGTTTGATCAGAAAGTGACAAAAATGTCACTGGTGTTCTAGATCCACGATCTGGAGAGTCGTTCAAGGGACTCGAGCAAATGGATTAAGAAATTCTACCTTAAGTTCCAATATGCGCTGAAACTCCATGGGCGTTCCTTCTGGAAACAGTGCACGGTAAGTGTCTGCCACTGAATCAATCGGGGATAGTATGACCTTAAGGAGAGCTTCGGCTCTGCTCATTTCACGGCTCACAAACTTGGAATAGCTGGCAGCAGTTGAAGTCTGCAATGATATTATGAAAAAGCTTTAAAAAGTGACCCGTTTTAGATTTACATACCAAGCCGGAAGTTACAAGATCCCTAATATATCGGCTCTATAACTGAAGCAATATACCCGGTGGGTCTAGGCATCATTTATTCTATTTTTTAGCAAAGAAGATACCCAGTTATGCTTCATGCTGAAATAACAGCAATGACCTATTTCGAAAACAATGTGGACACCAGAAGCACGCACATATGTACATAAAATGGTAATGATGAGCTAACCTGTCTGGCAAGGGAAGGAATTTCTAGAAGAATCGTTTTCATGGCTTGTGTATCCAGTAACATCTGTGAAAGCAAAAGCCAAATAATTCATGCTCGAACTCTAAACAGCTGAAAAAGAAGCAGCTCGGAGACATGACATGTGAGCGTGATCTATAGCAGTAACGAGAAGGAAATATCTCTGAATACACCTGATGAACTGAGCAGATATTTTCTCATGGAGCATCATTTTAGGCAATTCACTAGTTGACTGCTAGAAAAATCACAACAGAGAGAACCAGACCATCCGAACATAGAGCATGCAGGCTAACCTGTTGAGCTCCAGTTTCGGATAGTTGTTTGCATCTGAAAATATTAGCATAGAACCTTGGTCCAAGGGATGATGCCAGCTGCACAAAGATTTAAAACAAATGTCTGTCATCAATTAAGTAAGTCATGTCGTAATCAGTTGAACTGTTACTGGAAATAGCTTTGGGCCATAACGGTTCTAGTCTAAGACTTAGCAGGGAGGGTAATGAAGTCTGTTCAACGAACAAAGTAGCATAAAGATGTATTTTGCATTCTATAAAAGAAATGCATATCTAATGCAGGAACACCAGATGATAAAAAAAAGGCGTTCACAAATCATACTCTCTATTTCCTTACCTTGTCGAGGAAAAACTGGAAGTAAACTGGTGTTAGAAGGTTCCCAAGGACAGGAATGCTGCTGTTAAGGATTGTATTTATCCCATTGACATACCTACATGAAGATGCAAAGTGTAAGTTACTTACGCCTGGTCATATGGGTATCAATAACAATTAGACACTTTAAACCCCCAGCTCAATCTTACCCCGACTGGTCACCCACACTCTCAATCGTGCTCCATGGAACACGTGTCATAACTGCCATTTCTGTGTCGAATTTTGTTTCAAGTCCAAGGACCAGCGTTACCAGTGCTTTCGTTATGACAGCTGAAAATTCATCCTGCACAGCGGCATAGCTGAAGAACAAATCTAAAATACAGGGGAAAAAAATCCTTCATGTAATCAGTACCTGGACCTCTGACATGTCTACGCTGTCAGCGTATTGCAAGTCAATAATTCCTGAGACTTTTTCTGCCAGTTCACCAGACTGCGGTACAAATAGCAAATAGTCCTTGTGAAGTGCCAACTTTGTTGTTCAGTTAATCAAAATTTTAGATAGAATCCTACTGACACTGGCACACATATTATATCCCAGAACAACATATGAGTTTGCTTTACACGAGTATGATTTACAAGCACCAGATAGTATATTTGCAAGTATATCGCAAGAACATTGCAAATATAAGAACAGTGGCAAATATGTCACTGAAACTGGAATTTAAAACATGTAGTTCATTGCTTAAAATGCAATAGAGTAAGATCACATCACAACAACATCGAAAAAGTAACTAGACACATGAAAGTTTCTTCGAACTTGATGTGATGATTATCAATACCCCAACTGCTCTTTCTACATGACAGGCCTAAAATCAGATTAGAAGCATGTGATACAACCCCGAGTATCACGTATATGCTTCATGCTGAGGAGGGTGCCAAAAGTGGAAGAGGCAAGAAAACAGAATAACAGACAAAAACAAGCTTACTGTTTTGTGGCAATACTCGGCAGAATTAACTATGTAGCATATCACCCTCTCATCTCTCTCCGAGACCTGCACATACGAAATCAAATAAATGACGTCGAAAAGCACAGATGGGAAACAGGAAGACAGCAGTGCTCATCACCTTTATCTGTCCATCCATGCCAGTAGCTGCGGCAACGATACCAGTGCCTCCTTTTGGGAGCTTACAAAACAGCTTTGTAGCATAGGCCTTCAGAACTCGTTGAAAGACCTGCACACAAGATACCCTTTCATTAGAATAAACTCAAAATACTCATCCACCTTATATAGGACTGTCAAGCAGAGCATTTAATTTGGTCTGCAAACATCAGTAAAGACTACATGTCCGTGTAAGCATCTAGGCAGCTTGAAGATTTGATTCAACTAACATGGTTTTTCAAATAAAATTATAATACTCGGCAAACAAAGCTTGTTTTTATATAAATGAAGACACTATACGAATTCACAATACTGAGCATATGACAACTTCACCTTGAACAAATTGAATAAAGTCTGGTTCTTGGTAAGATCACTACACCGTGTCAAGCTCTTCTTCATCTTGGAAACCAACTGCAAAAAAGGAAATAGTATACTTCACAAAACTCACTTTGACAGATTTACTTTATATAGGAATATCATCAGATTCTCATAGGCTAATCTAGTGACATCGGGAGTCACCATACTATTCAAATAATATTTTTCTAACTACCACAATAAACATCACCATGGACATGCTCCAAAACTTCTATTCAGTTCAATGGGTAGTGACCGAATTGTAGGTACAATGGTACAAGTAGAGAAATTTTTTACAGATGTTTGTAACCAATCCAACTACCCTGGCATTACTACCAAGTTGAAGTCCAAAATCATTTAATAAATTGAATAAGGATGTAAATACACCTGAAAGTTAATAATACTAACAACCCTTCATCAAGAAGCTTGCCTAGGTACTCACCTGTGTGCTACTAGATAAAACATTATTTTGACTTCCATCCTCAACATCCCATGTTTCCTCCTAACAGAAAAAGGAAAAAACTAGGAATATTTGGCAAACCTTGAAAAAACAAAACATTTTCGCCAAGCAAAAAATAAGA
The DNA here is from genome assembly GCA_900406275.1 of Anastatica hierochuntica. NCBI lineage: Eukaryota > Viridiplantae > Streptophyta > Magnoliopsida > Brassicales > Brassicaceae > Anastatica > Anastatica hierochuntica. Next base: position 25,011 of record OVAN01002357.1, on the reverse strand, counting down.
TATTCACCTGAACAAGTTTCTCCAGTTCGTCCATAAGTGTCTTCTCTTCCAACTCGATATATGGGGTTGAGTGAGGTTCAAAGCAAGAAGAGATCATTCCACGGAAGTTAAACTGCAAGGTCAGGTAAGTAGTGAATAAACAACTCCTCCAAATGATAGAACGGCACAAGTGGATTACATGCCATTTAAGTTTTCCAGGTTTGGAAGGTCAAATGGGATGATGGAAGTCTCACAATAACAGTAGGCCCGAAAATGGGGATGCAATGCAATATCGTGCCTATAAACTAACAAGAGTTATCCACTTGTTCTCTAAGGGATTCCAGAATTACAAAGAAATGACATCAGCCAAAATCAGGGAGAGGCGATAACTATTAGTATGGAATATACCCCAGCTTTAGTAACAGATAGATCTTTGTCTCCGGTCTTATCCTGTTGAGGTACATGCAGAAAACACTATCAGAATAAAGTGCAAGCATTAAGATAAAGCGTTTTCCATAACATAGAATAAGAAAATAGAACATACATTTTCCTCCGGTTCTTGACTGGCAGCAAACTTCTTTTCATACTTCTTGCGAATTTTGGATACATTCTGATTATTGTTTTCCCATGAACCAATTTCTTCAATGTCATCTCCGATATCCCTTGTAGAAACACCACCGCCAAATTTCTTTTCAAGTTCTTTTTCAAACGCCACTGTCCTTTCTAGTGCCTGATCATTCAATGACATCAAACATTAACAGAGGCCTGAAACATTACAAAAAATATCAAACGTAACAGGATTGATGAAAGTGAAATGGGGAACAAGACAAGATAATTGATAATAGTTAGATATTTCCTTCACAATGCTCTTATTGAATTACAATGCATCTGCTAAATCTAATGAATTTTCATGCTAGAAAAAGCACGCTTACGAAACAATTGATCAGAGAGAGTGTGCCTGACCAGAAGAAATATTGCTACAACTGGCTTCTCTTTCGTGTTGATCAAAATAGATTCTAATTGCTTCCTGAAAAAAATGATGGAAGATAGGACAATTAAGAAGCCTTCATATTGTGTTAGACTAAGATTAACAGTTACTACTGTGACTTAATTTTTAACAGAAAAGTGACTACAAACTAGCAACAGATACACACCCAAATAAAAGGCTTCCTCTATATATTGAAACACAAAAAAGAAATGGACAAAAACATTGTGGTGGTAATAAAACAAACCTTTGATTAGTAAAATGTTTACTCTGAAGAGATTCTCTTGTTGTGTCAAACGAAAACAAACTTAATTTTTACTTTTTTATTTAACAAATTACAAATCATGCATTTTTATGATCTCTAAAAATATGAGTCATTCCCTAAAGCTTAATTGTTTATATAAACATTTAGTTTTCACTAATAAAAAACTTGAATTACTCATTGGCATGTTATGTAGCCATTTCCTAAATGTTTTGAGAAATCCAAGAGGATGGATAAAGAATGTCTGAGAGATATATGATGAACTACAATAATTCAAACAATTAGTCATGAAACTTAAGAGAGAATACCTTGTTTGCTTGCAGAATTGGATACATAGTCTATAAGGCACATGCCAAGAAGCAGGAAAAATCTTCCAAATTTCTTCATTGGTTCTGATGCGGCGATTTATCCAAGCATATCTCCGCTCCGTTTTATCCAATTTTGCCAATTCTGCCAGCAATTAACATCTTGGAAATTAAATCTAAGAAAACATAAAGATGCAAGTAACAGTTACAATTTGGGCATTAAGTCCAACATACCAGCTCCTTCAAAAATTTGTTCATATGAAGTTAGCTCCCGGCTGCAAAAGTTGTTTACCAACTCTTCCCTCACAGATGGCTCCAGAGCATCAACGACTAAGCAAGAATCAGATAGGTGCTGTAGCAAATTTGGTTCCTCTGTCTCTTTCCCAGTACCTAAACTGCGATGACAACAGTAGACAATTTTACACGTTTAGCAAATGGAAAGAGTGGGGGCTCTGGAGGATACGAAAGGGAATATTAGTATTAGTAACCTATGGTCGAATCACTAACTGCATTACCTTGAGAAATCAGAAAATACATGAGACTTAAGGATTTGCTTGATATTATTAAGTTTTTCTCTTAGCTCCTTGATTTTGGGAACATCCCTATATGCTTCGAAGTGATTACATAGTTGGTTTACAGCCTGAAATTTATTACAGAATTAAAATCTTATGAATGCAATCAGAAAATGAGAAGAGTCATCTTCTAGGACATCCAGCTAGGAAGCCAAGAATTAAATTGAATTCTCAAGATAAAAGAGAGCGGCATTGGGATCTAATGGTGAACATAAAGATAAAGCAAGTCAACTATAACTAACATTAACTGTACCAACAAACACAAAAGATTGTGGAATTAGAAAAGTACCTCGAGCTGTGCAGCTGCCTCCTTGTATTGTCGTTTTGACGCCATCACCTGAAGCTGTTCAACAGCAGAAACTGCCATAGCATGGTAGCAAATTTTATTACTAAGCTTATGAGTACCATGACCAGATATGGTGAAAAGAACAAACTAATTAAACAGAGTAAATTATTTGTTTACTATAAAGATTAAAAATCAGGATTAAGCTAACTAGCAACATCATGTCACTAGATGAAAATCCTTATTTCTATAGGACCACCATTGTGATTTAAGGATACCCGGACCAGAAATGATGAAAATAATGAACTAGTTAAACAGAGTAAATTATTGCAACCTGACCTAACATTGTGAGGCGATGAAGAGCAGTGATGGTCGTCGTTATGTTCTTCTTCGCAAAATCTAACTTCTTAATGTCACGGCATATTTCTTGGACCATTGCTTCACTTTGCTCAGCTTTGGATTTTATCTCAAGAATCTTGTGAGAGAGTTCCTGTGTTAATTACAAAAAAGCAAAATTCTCTTATGAAAGAATTGAAGGGGATGAACTATAGGAGAAAAGAGAAAGGAAATGATACATTGACAGTATGCATAGAATACATGACAATCTATGAGAATCTAACCTCCACAGCACGAGTAGCATCAGCAAGATCTTCTTTAGCTTTGGTTCCTGAGTTACTCTGGAGTATAATTTCCAGTCCAAGAAAAAGATTCAGAAGCATAGATTATTCTTTCGACATCAAAGCAAAATCGTTGCTTTTCTTTGTGCATACAATATTCTTAACTCCATATACACATCCACAAAAAATCCAGAACGAGTCACTCACAAATATCCCATGCAACGTTAAGTTCAAAAAATGAGAGCAAAACAAGAACATAAGGAATAACAAACATTTGTAAAGTCAAAACATATCTAAAGACTAACGCCTCAAAGTAACATTCCCATAAACTAAAGCAAGCCATCAATAAGAAAAAATGATCCCACCTGTTGACGAACAGCAGATAGTATGCTAGCATCAACCCGTCGAATCTCACCATGAATCTTTTGCATAAGTGGTTCGACCCCAGATAACGATGCTTCTGTAAAGGAAAACCCCGAATTTTAAAAACTCATGGATGGTAAAATCAGTCACATATGCAGAAAAACTATCACTTAATCAGCAACTGAAGTAGAGGGTCTTTCAACAATTTGACGACAATTTGGATTTACTATGAACAACTCTAAACCATAATAATCAATGTACAACGAACGAGTATTTATTCTTCTGCTACAGTCTCATGAAGAAAAACAAAATCACCTGTTGGGAACATCTGGTTGATATACTCCAACGCACTTGACTTATCCATGGCTGTATGATGAAACCAAAATCACAAGAAAATGGAGAATCTGCAAAACAAGAACAACACCCAAAAAAATTACGTATTCTACGGCAACAACGATCAAGTCGACGTAACCATTAGATCCCGAGTGAGTGAGTGGCTGACTAATTTTAGGTGAAATTTTTTCAAAAATAGATCAATGGTGTGAGAGTGAAAATCGGAGAAGAAGCTCACCGAGTTTGAAGGAGAGAAGGAAGACGAGGAAGAAGAGCTAACTTCCGGCGACTGAGATTGTTTGGATCGGTCCTCCTCCGTGTGCGAGGGAGGAGGAAAATTAGATCTCTCTTTCTTTTTCTCCAACGTCTGTTACAAAATCATCCGAACCGAACCGGTTTAGAATACCAGCGTTATTGTATAAAATTTGAGTTCTGGTCTATTTTGGGTTTTGTTTCGGTCAAGAATACTGGTGAGACACAGCTCAATACGACTCGAAAAACCGTACCGAACCGAGGACACAATTATCCGATCTGATTTTGTTTCATAGTATCCGAACTGAACATTAATCCGGTATCCAAAAAAAATTCGAAAAAACCTAAATATAATCCAAATAAATTCTCAAAGATACTCGCTCTGAATAAGTATCCAAAATAGGTATTCAAAAATATTGATGAGTAACTTAAATATTCAATTTTATGTTTATTTTAGTTAAATCCGAAATTTTCATTGATAACAAAAAGAACATTACAAAGAGTTTACTGAAGCTAGAGCGCGCTTAGCAATAGCATCTGCAATTTGATTAGCAGTACGAGGGATTAAATTGTAAGAAATTGAAAGGAAACAATGCATTAAGTTGCGGATGTCAAAGAGGATGTCGTGGAGATCGTTGTGAGCATCATCAGAGTTTAGGAGTTTCACAAGAGCGAGAGAGTCTGATCTTACTTGGTGGACACGTTTGTCTATCGAAATAGCATGGAGAAGAGCTTCATTTACAGCCATAGCTTCAACCCTTAGAGTTGATGATATATGTCCCCTTCATGTAGAGTGCTCAGAGAGAGAATCTTCTGAAGGTGAAGCCACATTAGAAGAGGGAGGGGTCTTGTAAATCTAGCTGAAGCCTCCTCGAGAAGTTGTAGCATTCCAAGCTACATCGACAAAACAAACAAAGCCAATGGTGATGTCTGTTAAGGAGATATTGCTCGGTTGAGTGGGAGGTTTGGAGGGAAGTGCCTCTTGCACTCCTTGCCAGCTTTTAGCATCCCAAATTGACTTGGTAATCATCTCTAGTACAGAGTAATTTTTGGACTCAAAGATGAGCTTGTTGCGAGTTGTCCACAAGTTCCAATAGAGCTATAGAAATATGGGAGTTAAGCGAAGTCTCACAGGGGGTAAAGTTTTCCATTTGTGTGTTTCCACCAAGAAACTTTTTACATTGAAGCCTTCGAAGAATTGATAGTCATAGAGAGGGGACAACTCCCAAGCTTTTCTTGCAAAGTTGCATTCAAAGAGTGTATGGGATTTGGATTCCAGGAGACCACAATATTTGCATCAGGGATCCACATTTAAGCCATGGTTTAACAGATCCGATCTAAAGGGGGAGAGCACCAACGACTGCTTTCCAGAGAAAATCCTTAATTTTTGGAGTTTTCTTGACTTTCCAAATGTTTCTCTGCCATTTGTAGGACAAAGAATTAGAGTCGATATGCTGCAGGGAGGTAATGTCGTAAGTTTATGCTCTGTTTTTTACATATGGAATCGAGTTGGGTTTAGAATTTTGCGGATTCGGTTCGAGTGCGGATACCCTTTTAAATTATATAAAAAAAATTCAACAACCCAAATTTATTTGAAAACCTCAAAAATTCAAAAATAAAATAGCATAAATCATACAAACTTCAAGAATGTATGATTAAATACATAATCATATAAACTGGACAATCGGTTCCGTGTCTCTAGTGGTTATCTTGGGGCAGAGTCAGGAGATTATGGTGGTTCTTTTTTTCGTTTATGACTGTGTCATAAGTTTTGTATTAATTCTTGAATGTTTAAACTATTTCAAGAAGGTACTCTGCACATGCATTCAGCAGAATTGTTGCTTCAACTGTCAGCCATCGGCTCCCAGGACTGATGGAATATCAAGGGGTTGGCTTGAGGTCTCAATACCCTGCTGAGAGAAAATGGGCTATGGGACTTCAGGTTTTGATCTCCTTTATGAATTTATGTTTTATAGATTCAAGCTATTGTATTTTAGTGTATTTAGACTGATTGATAATACAATCTCTCTTGATCCAACAATCTCGAGCACATTCGCATGAAACAATAATAAAAGTCCTACAAGTTCGTGTGTAAAGTGTTTTTTTTTTGTCACTCAAGTGTGTAATATATATCTCTTCTTATCTCTAACATTTACGACAGAGGATACGTTCTTCTAGTATATATGTGCATGTAACTTCTTCATGAATAAGAGAGCAAAATCTTTCGATCTCTTTGACTACTCTCTGTTTCACATAAATATTACAAATTTAAACTATGTAATTGTTTAAGTTTCATTGTATCACCAAAATATAATTAAAATATAATGCCAAGCAAAGCGCGCGAATTAAATCCTTGTTGTTAATTATGTTAGGAAATAATATTGAAATTTATTAGCTAACCAGAAACCACCATGAAGCTAACAAGAAACCACCAGACATATTCATTGAAATTTCTGAGGATAAATCATGAATTAGAGTAACAAAGAATCCACCTAGATTGGCGTACAACAGACGATCATCACATTTTCGTAGAAGTTTTTGCTTGTGATTTATTATCATGCCCAAAAACTCCAAACCATATAACTATATATTTGATTGAAACAGAGAAGAGAAATTCAAAGACAAAGACGCAGAGGACTTGACGATGAAAATGCAACTTTCTTTTCTCTCTCAAGTCTCTCACCTTACAAAAAGATACATGCTTTTGTTTAGCGAGTATGAACAATAAATTTGATTGAGCAGAGATAAAAATGACCAGTGAGCATAGTTGCTCCCTCTTGATTCTCGTCCTCGCTCTTCTCCTTTTGCTAATCGTTGATTCTGTTTCGAGCTCTTGTCCAAATAAATGTGGCGAGATGAAGATCCCACACCCATTTGTCTAAATACATCTGCCCCTGTATAAAGACCCACCATAGTCTACTGAAACTCGATCCAAAGATAATCACTAAAGATCTCAAACTGGTTGTCCACTATATAATCATGCATTCTTGAAGTTTATATGATCTATACTATTTCATTTTTGATTGTTGAATTTTTGTAATAATTTAAAAGGGTATCTGAACCGAATCGGCAAAATTCTGAACCAAACTCAATTCCATATGTATAAAAATCCAAACGGGGCATAAACCTATTACGTAGAAAACCGAAATCCGAATGGATCTGAATCGAACCATAACGAACGTTCAACCTTAATATTGTGAATTTAAAGGTCTCTTCCAAATTCTCTGTGAATCCGGTTAGGAAAATTGGATTTAGGGCAGGTATGAAATTGTTATGATTTACCCAAATCCACCATTATTGCTATGTTATTACATTATGTAGGTTTGAGTAAAAAGATTGTGTTTTGATGAGCTAGGAGTTTATATTTAGGCTCCGAGTGGTGACAACGGTTTTGAGAGTGCAGAAAAAGCGGATTTAAAATGCGGTGCGGTTCAACTTTTGTATGAGCGGAATGCGAGACAAGTGCGGTTATTGTAAAAAAGGCGGTGCGAAATAATGTTTGATTGGTGAAAAAATTGGCGGTGAGGAATAAATGTGTTGATTAAAAAAAAATAAAACAATCGGTACAGAACATAAATAATGATGAAAATTAAATTTTTATAAGTAGTGTAAATAAATAAATTAAAATTTTTTCTTTTGTTTTACTAAAAATTTGTAAATATTAAGAATTTAAAGTACTTAAATTGTGTTTTTATATATTATTTACAAACCAAAATACATAAACTAAATAATTAATTTGAAGTTAACTCTATAATTAAAACAAATTATTTGGTATGTTATTGTATATTATTTTAATTCTAAAAATATTTTAAAACTTTAGGAATCAGGAATTATATTAAATTTGTAAATATGAATTTTTATTAATAATTTAATAACTAATAACTGATATGAATTTAGCAAAGTATTCAAATTAAAAACTTGTAAACAAAGTATCGAATATCATATTGGGTAAGTAATGGGTAAATAATAAATGTGGACGATTTCTTCATATTTTAATAATAAACATTACACCATTTTTCCAGATTTATTATAGCATTTTTTAATATGTACCCAAAAACTCACGTTATTAGGGGTGTTAAAAACTCCAAGGGCAGATCACAATCATATTTTATATAATTCTCAGAATTTTTAAAAAAATATATTAAAAATAAAAAGAGTGACATGTAACGTCTCACAATTTGTGATATAGATTTTATAATATTATAATCGCATGTCAACATAAAAAACACACCATTTTAGAAATTTGTAAAATTAACATCATAAAAGAAATAAGTTATTTAACACAAAAAGTTACAATTACTTGTACGGTACAAGTTGTACCACACCATATTCCATGTGATATTTCAATATCACTTTTCCTTTTGTAATTATGTATCACCACAGTGATTTTAGTTTTTTTTTCATTTTTTTAATGAAATTCCGCAAATAAAAGGAAAATTGTGTTGAATGGTAAAAGAAACTGCGGTTATCAAAAACCGCACCTAAACTCACCCGCCCAACCGTCACCAATCAACACCTTAGAAAATGGCTTGTGACTTATTCTGCTCATTCCAGAGAATCTCGATCTCGTCAGAATTAAAAAGATTCAAGTTTTTTTTTTTTCTTTCTCTTACAACTGGTTATGTGGCAGCTTTGGAATCTGATCTCCCAAAGGGTTTGTTTATATCAATTAAACTATTGCATTATTAAATTTATACTCTCTCCGTTTTTATTTAAAAGTCGTTCTAGAGTATTTTACGTAGATTAAGGAAAAGTTTAATTTGTCCATAATACCTATATTTACTCACATATTTTGTATTAATCTTTTAGTATTCTCTCCAATCATAAAAATTTCTTTGCAAAAAGTATCTTGAAAACCGAGAACGACTCTTATTTAAAAACAAAAATCAACTCTAGAACGACATATAAATAAAAACAGAGGGAATCAACTCTAGAACGACATATAAATAAAAACAGAGGGAGTATCGGTTAAAGATGTCAAAGGAAAGATACGATCTATAATCTTAACCCTCTCTGCAGTTTTTGGACAACAATGGCAGTAATCACCGTTGACTTTCAGCTCTGCATCATCTTCATCCTCCTCTGTCTCTTCTCGCTCTACTGCCTCCCTGCTATCTTCTTCAAGAAACCACAACGCAAAGACTGTGATCTTCCTCCAAGCCCACCTTCTCTACCAGTCATCGGTCATCTTCACCTTCTTCTCTCTGTTCCAAGTCACAAATCATTTCAGAAACTCTCTTCCAAGTATGGTCCTCTGCTTTACCTTCGCGCCTTTAACATCCCATTAGTTCTTGTCTCGTCAGGCTCCTTGTCCTACGAAGTTCTGAAAACCCACGACCTCAACTTTGCTACTCGTGACCGCGAGGTTTCTATAATGGGGAAGTCATTACTTTTTGGATCTTTTAGCTTTGTCTCAGCTCCTTATGGAGATTACTGGAAGTTCATGAAGAAACTCTTAGTCACAAAGCTTCTTGGATCTCATTCCCTTGAAGAGACACGACTCAGCCGAGGGGAAGAACTCAAGACTTTCGGTGCTATGTTGTTTGATAAGGCGGCAAAGAATGAGACTGTTGATGTTGGTAAAGAGATGATGAAGCTGACGAATAACAGCATTTGTAGGATGATAATGGGAAGGAAGTGTTCAGAAGATAACGGTGAAGCAGAGCAAGTCAGAGACTTGGTGACTAAATCACTTAGTTTGGTGAAGAAATTCTTTATAGCTAGCACGGTCGGTCGACTTCTCAAGAAGATTGGTATCTCCCTTTTTGAGAAGGAAATCATGGAGGTCTCACGGAGGTACGATGGATTGCTGGAGAAGATTATTAAAGAACACGAAGAGAATCCTAACAAGAAAGAGGATAGAGACATGATGGATGTTCTGTTGGAAGTTTGTGCAGATGACACCGCGGAGTTTAAGATTACCAGGAACCAAATCAAAGCGCTTTTCGTGGTATATTTCTGAGTTTCTCTTTAATAGCTGCCATATAGGATCAATGCAAAGTCTTTTGTATTATGAAACATTGTGCATTGGTTGTAGGAACTTTTCCTTGGAGGAACTGATACATCAGCACAAACGACACAGTGGATAATGGCGGAACTCATTAATCATCCTGAGATTCTTAAAAGATTGAGAGAAGAGATAGAGTCTGTTGTTGGGAAAGCGAGGTTGATTCAAGAAACAGATCTCTCAACCCTGCCGTATTTGCAGGCCGTGGTGAAAGAAGGGCTAAGACTACATCCGCATTCGCCAATCTTTGTGAGGAATGCAGCAAATGATTGCAAGGTTGGAGGGTTTTATATACCGCAAAACACAACGATGATAATTAACGCTTATGCGGTGATGAGAGATCCAAACTCATGGGAAGACCCAGATGAGTTTCAGCCTGAGAGGTTCCTGGCTTCTCCTTTAGAAAGGAAAGACGATGGTAGAGATAAGTTGGCTTTGAACTACATTCCTTTTGGAAGTGGAAGAAGAGCATGTCCAGGATCAAACTTGGGTCGTATTTTCGTTGGAGTAGCCATTGGTACAATGGTACAGTGTTTTGACTGGAGGATCAGTAGAGATAAGGTTAACATGGAAGAGGCTGGAGATATGAGCCTGAGAATGGCTCATCCACTTAAATGCACTCCCGTTGCTCGAATCCACCCCATTAGCTAGCTTTCAATCTGCTTATCTTTAGTTAATGGTTATGTTTGATGTCTTGTTGAAGCTGCAGATAGTTTGATGTCTTGTTGAAGCTGCAGACATATCTGAAACTGGTAACAGAGCTTCTTATCATTGTACTGCTCACAAAAGAATTTGTTGACTTCAAACAGTTTATATCAGAACTTGCTGATAAACTTCTGAGACAAGCTTGCAGAAAATTAGTACTAAAGTGGAAAAGTTTTCAGATAACAAGAAAAGCTAAAGACATTAGAGGAAGATTGTTACATTTTAACTTATTATACTTTCACTACTTGCTCCTGATAATACTGGTGATGATTCTAGAGCTTCAGAAGAAGGCTCTACTCCCGTAGAAAACACGGGAGCTTGAACTCTTTGGCGTCTGTTGGGAGGAGCTTGAGTTCTCTGATTGGGTAGGGCTATCGATATCCAAAGGGAGTTTCATCTTCGCCAGTGATTTAGTGAACTGCTGCAAGCTTTTCGTGTACATGTCAACAATATCTTGCTGCACTACCTTTTGCTCTGGTTCAATGTTCACTGTCAGAATTGGTTTCACAACCCCCTCATCATCAGTCGTCTTATTTAAATCGCCATTCTTGATGCCATTTATTGGCTTCTTCGCCTCTCGGTCTGAACCTGAGTTGTTTTCTTCGATTGATAGCTTTGAATCATTATGAGTGTCCGTTGGCTTCTTCTTTTCTTCTCTTTCTGAAACTAGGTTGTTTCCTTCGCTTGATTGTTTTGAATCATCATGCGTCCCTGAGGAACCTGAGCTAACTGCCATTGATGGAGAAGAGCCACCGTATGTTGAGACATTACTACTTGTTGGCGCTGCTTCTTCAACAGTGTCAACAACTACAGATTGGGCGCTGTTTACTTCCGCAAAGACGGTTTCAGAGCTTACAAACTCATCAGAATCAGAGCAAGGAGTAGACAAGTAAGTAGACACCATTTGATTATTTTCACAGACAACATTTGGGTCCAAAAACTCAGTCTCATCAAACTCGGTACGAGCCATATCGGCCTCATTCACTGTTGGAACCGCAGGAATGTGCATCACCTCTGGCGAATCTCCTACATACGAGAGAGACAACTTCACAAAACCTGCAGGAGAGTGAAACAAATCGGTTGACGAAAGAGAGAACTCATTCTCCAATTTCCCATTTCTCACAATAACTTCAGACAAAGGAACAAGAGTGAACCCAAGTAACTGATCCTCAAGATAATTCTTCACACGGCTCATCATATATATCTCACACTTAAGCGAACAATCCAAACTCTTCACATCGAACTGAAGAGTATCGTCGAAGACAGGGTTTCTCCCTCCACCATTGATGATCTTAGTGGACAAGAAGCTCTCGGGATCGCTTGTAAGAGAAAGCTTAGCATATACATCTTGCTTATGATATATACAGATGTTTTGAATATCCCTAGCTTGGTGAACAACCACCTCAAGCACACCGAGGAAACTGTCTGAATCAGACAACATCATAGGTTTCTTTGTTCTGGTTTCACCACTGCCATTCACATGGATACCATTTAAAGTTGATGCCACAGATTTTGGAGACTCCATAACAAAACCTGCAAACAATAAAAAAGACAATCATCATCCCCACAAAAGCAAACATTTTGAAGTTTTGTTTAAACTCAAACCCTATTACATAACAAGAAACAGAATTTTAGTGAATCAAAATCAAATCTTTGGTTAATCACAAAACCTTAAGACAAAAAATTAACAGTTCTAGTCTTGTAACTTTGTTACCTGGTCTTGATTATGATCAAAGAGTTCTTAATCCTATTAAGTTACTAAAACAATTTAACATAGACCCATCACTTTATAAAGACCATAGATCGGATTCCAAGAAAGAAATCAACTTTCTCGAGGAACCCAAAAGAAAAAGAAACCCATAATCAAAGGATGTGAGAACGAAGAGTTTCCAGAATTAAGGATAAAGTTAAAGAAAAAGAAAGAAAATAAGAAGGCTCTGGTTTTAACCTTTAGTCTATGGGGGAAAAGAAGAAAGAAGAATTTATCTTCTTTTTATCGTTTCTTCTTGAAATTTGCGCTGTGGTTTTTGTCTTGAGCTCTGCGATGGAGGAAGACAAATAGGAAGAAGGAAGTAGAAAGTGAGGAGGAAGAACAATAATTGCGTTAATGTTATAATATTCATCGAGAAACGAGTGGGATAAATTGCAAAAGAAACTCCAAATTTTTAACTTTCACTTAAAAATATCCCGTAGAAATTGTGGTGATATTTAATAGCCCTCTTTTCATTTTTGTAAAATACTTTTTTTTTTTGTAAAATGCTATTTAACCTTTTAACTTAAGATAAATTAAACATTATCACTAACGGTGACAAATAATTGTCAAGTATTTTTTTTTTTAAATAGGCAACATTTTTCTTCTTTTTTCCAACAAATATTGTTGATTAATAATGGTCTTTAAATAGAGAATTTGTTATACATTTCAGTACATAATAGAAGGATTCAAAATAAGTATCCAGAGGGAAAGTAAGCTTGGTTAACGAGCCTGCCACTTGATTTGAATCTCTATTACTCGAAATGAGCCTTGAGTCAGAAAACCGGCTTAGCCAGCCACGTATGTCGCAAAGAAGATTGTGATGATTGAAACATAAATCATCACCCGATATTAATTTGATGATTGTTTGGTTATCGCCTTCAAAAATGACATGTCTAACTCATTTGATCCACATTTGCTGAATAGTTATCAATAAAGCTTGAAGCTCAACTTGAAGAACATCTCTACAAACAAATCCCATAGCATGACCAGCGCCACAGAAGGTGCCATTTTCATCACGAATAATCCAACATGCGAACGATTGTTGGGTACCCCGAAAACATGCATCATAATTATATTTGAGAAACCCTAGAGGAGGTTTCACCCAAGTAGATCGGTGATGTTTGGGCCCTCTGTGTGTGGGCGTACGTAAGTGGCATTTAAGAATTCTTCGGTATCATGGGCGATAAGTATGGTATCATGTCGCCATTGACTGGGTTTGCGTTGATAGATTAATAGATTTTGGCTTTTCCAAATTCACCACAATGCCCATACAAGTGTATGTCTTGTCACTGGTGGCAACAACACGTTCGTAAAATTATTGAGAACAGCCTCCATCTTGCGCTCAAAGGTTGCATCGCAGTTGAGTAAGATGAGATCGGGAGCTTGATTGTCACGCCAAATTGCTCTAACATAGTTGCAGTTGAAGAAACGATGATTCAGTGTCTCGTCATGCTGAAAGCATTGTTTACACACTGTGTCTATTGTTATACGTCGTTGACGTAAAATGGATTCAACAAGCAAAGCTGAAGATAAAGCTCGCCAGAGAAAATGTTTAAGTTTCGGAGCCGTTTGTAATTTCCAGATAATTTCTTTGAGATCCCTCCGACCAGGGATTGTCATGACATTGACATTGGTCATTTGGTCAACAAATCTAGCCGCAGATTTGACTGTATACAAGCCTTGAGGTGTGTAAGCCCAACCCATTAGGCCAATCTTCAAAAATTGTCTTAAATGGATGGTTTTAATTATGTCAACATCCTCTGCAACTATGTTAGCCATAAGTGTGGAATAATTCCAAGAAGAGTGTATAGGTGATACCAAATCTTGTACTGTAGATACACTAGCAAGAGGCCCATAGATCTGCCGTGGAGGTCTTGGTGGCAATACTGGTAGCCAGTTATCTTACCAAATGTTTGTGGTATTGCCGGTGCCAATTAGAACCCGCATTCCTTACTTAACTAGCTGGCGGCTTTCAAGTAGTGAACACCATATAAATGAAGGTTTTGATCCCACCTTAGCTTCCAGGATATGTCCATCCGGGTAATATCGCCCCTTAAGCACCCGAGCCACCAAAGAGTCTGGATGTTGAAGTATACGCCAGACTTGTTTCCCCAGTAGTGCATCATTGAAGTTTTCGATGTCTCTAAACCCCAAGCCTCCATCTCTTTTTGAGCAACTTAATCGTGCCCATGAAAATCAATGGAGTCCTTTTGTGTCTTGCAACTTTCTCAACCAGTAGTCTGCCAGTGTAGCCTCGATGTCCTCGCATATGTCTTTAGGTAATAGGCAACGTTAAAACTAATAAAAGTCAATAAATATTTTTTAAAATTAAATATAAACTAGTTTTTAGCCCGTATTTTCAAAGCGTATGATTCATTTTTTAAGTATAATTTAATACAAAAGAGATATAAAGATGATGTGAGTTTTTATTATAAATAAAATATAGTAAAGAACAAATATTTTCATTATTGAAACTCATTATCGATATGGACTGTCAATGTTAGAATGAAAATTACTTTCTCCTACCGTATATTTATGTCGAGGATTAAATAATGATACAATTATAAAGTCAATTCATTTGTATTCATTTGTCGTTGTCAGATCTTTTTAGTGTAGAACTCATATAAAGAATTTTAAAAATACATAATAATTCCCTATATTAAAAGTTTTCATAACTTTAATATTCTTATATTTATTTTTTGTGTATAAGTGATATGCAATGTTATTAAAACCATACCACTCCGGAGGTCAGAGTTGGTTTTGACCGCAAACCGGAAATATGGCCAGATTAGGTCAATAATATATCCAAAGAAAATTAGACCGATTAAAAGACCAGATAAATCCGATAAAAACCGAATACCAACGAACTGCTGAACCGAATGCTAACCAGATTCAATTCTTAAACATAAATTTTAATTTATTTTATTAATTATTATAATTTTTGGGGGAAATTACACTTTTAATTTTTAAATTTAAAGATTTAAAGTGCTTTGTTTAATATTTTAAGATAATATATTTATTCTCAACTATAATATTATTTTAAAATAATATATTATCCTCAATTTTAATATTATTTGTAAAATATCATTAAACTAGTTGAACACGGTCGGACTAATCGACCCACGATTCAAAAATTACCCAGTTCGATTGTCGGTTCGGTTTTCAAATCATTAAATATTGCACTTATTTAATCATTTCAAAACTGTCATTTTTTATAGTTTTTGATTAGTGAATTTAATTTTAAATATTTTTTTATAAGTGTTTAAAAACTGAAAGGATAATCATTCACTAATGAACTAAGTTTATTAGTTGAATTAATGGATTGAATAGTCAAATTTTTAGACAACATGTTAGCAGTGCTGAAGCCAGAAAATAAATTTACCCGGGGCATAATATGATAAAATTTTTGAAAAATATTATTTGTTATTTGTTTTTGTTTGACACTTT
Organism: Anastatica hierochuntica; assembly: GCA_900406275.1. Classification (NCBI taxonomy): domain Eukaryota; kingdom Viridiplantae; phylum Streptophyta; class Magnoliopsida; order Brassicales; family Brassicaceae; genus Anastatica; species Anastatica hierochuntica. Next base: position 9,148 of record OVAN01002357.1, on the reverse strand, counting down.
TACATTTATGTGTTATACCATTTTTTAGAAAATGCTAGAGTATGATAATATTTGTAAGTACTTCATAATAGTAATAGTGTTTTTAACAACTATTTCACTAAAATATTACATGTTCTAATATTTTTGGTTTTACTGTAAAAATTATATAAAAAAACCTTCCAAAAAAAAAGTGCAAATTTGCAGTTAGAGAACACAAAATATATTTTTACTTTGAAAGAATAAAAAAAATACAATACATTTTGGAAAGTTAACCAAAAAGGAAAAAAATCTAACTAATAAAACAAATTAAGTAGAAGAAATGTAAAACATATTTTTAGAAATATTTATCAAGATTTAGGGAAGAAAATATTCAAAATGAAAGAAAAGTAGAAGCAAACTACCGAAAATAAAGAAGAAGGGGCGACGTGAATTTGGAAAAAAAGTTTACCCGAGGCAAAATAAATATGATTTACCATGTAAGCTACAAAATTTTAAATATAATCAACAAAAGCATAAAATATTTATTATTTACCGGGGGTAAATGCCCCTCTCTTCAGCAACTTAGATCGACTCCTACATGTTAGGATAGATAGTTAGTATTAATATAAAAGTCCAAAGTTAGTAATATCATGGTAGGCAAAGTTGTGTGCTTATGTTTTAATAATATAGATTAAATCTACTTTTTATGTTGTCAAGTTAATAACGGATTATAAAACGAACTGTTTCAGTTAATACTAAAAAACACTATTTCAATTCAAACTAAAAAAATATTTCTAGTAATTTTAAATTAAAATACTATACATAAAATTCTAACAATTTTTTCCTCACAAAATATCATAGCAGAGCGAGATCAATCAAAGAATCGAGATATATATAATTGTTTAGTTTCGATTGAAATTAAGTAGAGGCAGTCAAATTTTTTTTAAGCTAACACTACAAGAAAACAGCCGATTTGCGAGAAAAATTTGAGAGGAAATTATTTCATCGCAAATTTGCGACGAATTTGTGAGGAATCTGCTTGAAAAAATAGTTTCCTCGCAAATTAGTCGCAAATATGCGAGAAAAATATTGTCTCGCAATTTCGTCGCAAATCAGCGTCCAATTTGCGAGGAAAATATATTCCTCGCAAATTTGCGACCAATTTGCGAGGAAGTTGTTTGGAAAAACAGTTTAATCGCAAATCAGTCGCAAAATATGCGGCAAAAATAATTTATCGTATTTTTATCGCAAATATGCGACGATTTTGCGAGAAAACAACGACTGACTATAATTTCCTCGCAGATCTCTCCCAAAATTTGTGAGAGAATTGCGAGGATAACTCTTAGTTAGGTAAACACGTTTCCCAGATGAGTAACAACTATTTGCGAGGATATATTTCCTCAAAAATTCGTCGCAAAAATAGCTATAAATACAACTCCACCCTCTCCCATTCATTCACAACATCTCAAAACAAAAAAATCTCTAAGGAAAAAGTTAGACTAAACAGAAAAAGAAAAAAATGTCGGGTTCGGGGCATGAAATTTTCGCTTTACGAGGGTGGATGTCTAGGCATAGAGATCCAAATACCAGGAAAGTTATGAAAGAGTACCGGGACATCTTGCGCGGGTTCATCTACGATGCGACGAACAACTCCCTTGCGCAAGAGCACAATAAAGTATTCTACCCTTGTATTAAATGTGGGAACGAGAAGTCTATCTCAATTGACAACGTGAAGAAACATTTATATAATAGAGGGTTCACCCCAAATTACTATCTATGGGTTTTCCATGGAGAAAGTTGTAATGTTGAAGAAGGTACTAGCTCTAGTCGTGGGAACCAAAACAGAGGAACTAGTCGTCATCAGCATGAAACAGAAAATAGGTTTCATGATATGGTTACAAATGTCTTTTAGGAAACATCATATGCATTTGATGAAAATGCTACATTTGCTGATGATCCATATTATGAGGAACCGAACGTAGATGCTAAAATTTTTTTTGATATGTTAGACCCTGCTAATCAACCTATCTACAATGGATGTAGACAAGGTTAGTCTAAATGATCATTGGCATCTAGGATGATGACAGTTAAAAGTGATTACAACTTACCTGAGAATTACATGGATGCATGGGTTGATATAATTAAAGAGTATTTGCCTACGGATAATAATTCGGTTGAGTCTTCTTATGCAATTCAGAAATTGGTTTCTAGTCTTGGGTTACCATCGCAAATGATTGATGTATGCATCGACAACTGCATGATATTTTGGAAAGATGATGAAAAGTTGCAGGAGTGTCGCTTTTGCGGGAAACCGAGATATCAACCTACAACTGGACGTACACACATACCATTTTTGCGGATTTGGTACTTGCCAATCACCGACATGCTCAAGCTTCTATATCTTTCGGAAAAGACAGCGGGTGCCATGAGATGGCATGCACAACATACATCTGGGGAGGGAGAGATTACACATCCGTCAGACGCGAAAGCATGGAAACACTTTTAGACGGTATACCCTGATTTTGCTAACGAGTGCAGAAATGTGTATCTTGGTTTGTGTACATATGCGTTCAGTCCATTCAGAATGTCCGAAAGAAACTACTCCTTGTGGCCTGTCATCTTGACGCAGTACAATATCCCGCCCGAGATGTCCATGCCGAGGGAGTTTCTGTTCTTGACCATTTTAATGCCCAGTCCAAAGCACCCTAAGAAATCTTTAGACGTTTTTCTCCAACCTCTGATCCATGAGTTGCAGCACTTGTGGAATGCATGTGTTCGTACATTTGACCAATCAAAACAGAGGAACTTTAAGATGCGTGCGACTTTCTCGCATACAGAATGCTATCTGGATGGACAACACATGGAAGGTTATCATGTCCTTATTGTGCACATCAATCTGAAGCATTTCAACTTAAGCATGGACATAAACCTTGCTGGTTGATTGTTATCGTCAATTTCTACCGATGCCCCATCCTTATAGGAGGAACATGAAATTGTTCAGGAAGAACAAAGTTTCGAAGCTTCCTCCCCCAGTGTTTATGACTAATGATGCTGTGTTGGAGCAAATTGAGTATTACGGTGCTCAAAAAATCGTGAAGCGTGGTGGAAATTGGCACAACATACCGAACATGTCTGATGGATATCTAGAAAGTCACAATTGGCATAAAAAGAGCATCTTCTGGGATCTCCCGTACCGGAAAGATCAATTGGTTCGACACAATCTTGATGTGATACACATTGAGAAAAACTTTTTCAACAATATCATGCATACGCTTCTCAATGTGCAAGGTAAGACGAAAGACAATGTCAAGTCTAGACGTGATTTGGTTGACATTTGTGCAAGGAGAGAACTGCATATTACAAGAGATGGGAAATTACCAGCTCCCGCCTTCCGATTAACAGCAAAATCAAAGAGAGCACTGTATGATTGGGCAAAATCATCCATAAAGTTTCCAGATGGGTATGCGTCTAATTTCTCAAGGTGCGTTGAGAAGGGAAAAAAATTTTAGGGCATGAAAAGCCACGATTACCATGTATTTATGCAGCGGCTCTTACCTTTTCTCTACGTGAGTTACTTCCGCAACATGTGCACGAAGCAATAGCATGTATTAAATGTATCTTCATTCTTCGTTCAATTAATGTATATGCATGAAAATATAAGTTAATTAACTACTCTAAATATTGTTTCATATACAAGCATTGGACTATTTTTCGCGTTTTATGTGTGCAGACATTGACTGAGGAGGGGATTGCAAAGATGGAGAGTAATATTCTTGTTCTGCTTTGCAACATGGAAAATATATTTCTCCCTTCATTCTTCGATGTTATAAAGCATCTTCCGATTCACGTCCCGCATGAAGCGTCTCTAGCCGATCCGATACATTTCAGATGGATGTACCACTTTGAGCGATCTATAAAATACTTGAAAGGAAAAACGAAAAACCTAGCTCGAGTCGAGGGATTGATCATCGCTGGAAGCTTAATTGAAGAAATGACTTATTTGAACTAGAATTTGGAAAACCAAATTTTTCATAAGGCTTATATAAGTAGCTTTAACTCTATAAGAAGTAGGTTAAATTTAATACTTAAACTATATTACGAGGAAATTGCGAAGAATCCTCGCAACTTCTTCGCAAATCATTACCCTAAACCTTAAACCCTAAATCATAAAAAGTAATAAGAATCACACTTTTAGCTAAAAGTACCTTTCACTAGTAACATAAAAAGCTGAAATGAATAAATTTTAAAAATATCCTTCGGTGAAATTTAACGACAACGAGAGTTTAGGGTATAATGTATACAAACCAACATAATTTCTTTAAACTTGTGATAAAATTGTTTGTTATCTGAATTTAAGATCTTCAATGATTATCGTAACAATTTTTTTGACTTTATTGCACTTCCAAAAACTATGAAACCGTAAATTGTAAACCAGTTATAAATGATTTTAAAATTATAAAACTTTTGCGAAGAAATTGCGAGGAATCCTCGCAATTTCCTCGCAAATTTATGCGGTTTATCATAAATTTTGGGCGATTCCTCGAAAATTTTCCAAAATTTATGAGGAATCCTCACATTTTCTTCTCAAATTTTGGCGGTAAACAAAAAAAGAGGAAACCCTAAAATTTACGAGAAAATTGCAAGGAAATTGCGAGGAAGTAAAATCATATATATATGAGACCTTTTTCTTTTGCTACCTCATTTGCTCCAAACACCCTCTCTCTCTCTAAAACACACTCTCTCTCTCTCAAAAACTCTCCAACTCTCCAATCCAACCTTTTGGGCTTTTAATACTGTAAGTTTTTAAAATTATACGGTAGAAATATATTAGTATTTGTTTGTTTTTAGGATATTTAGGTTTTGAAAAAAAGAATTGATTAGGCTATTTAGATAGAAATTAATAATTGCTTTATAAAAGTTTGTTTGAAATATTTTAAATTAGATTAAAATTTTATGTAAAGAACTCATATGAATTAGTAATATAATGAAATTTAAATAATAAATCATTCTAATTAATTTTAAACTCAAAAATTTTAATAAATATTCATTTTATTTAATAAATTAAGTTTATTAAATAATAAATAATTTTAATAAATATTAAACTTAAAATTTTATTATTAATATTATATTTAATATTAAACTAAAAAATATAATAAATCATTTTAATAAAATATTAAATCTAATTTTTAAACTTATTTAAATACGTAGATGGATCCCCTCGTTTCGTCCTACGCCTATCTACAACAGTCCGTTAGGTCTGCATCGAGAGCTTCTAGTTCTGGAGGCGTTCCAAACACGTTCCCGGAGCAGCACAGAGCACCTTCTGCAGCTCCATCCGCGACGGCTCTCGGCACCACGCCGGCCGGGGATGACGCTGCAAGATCTTCTGCGTAGTCCCGTTCGGTCAGCTTTTCCTATCCTTCACCACGACCGACCGGCGGGGAAAATATGGTTTGACGAAGATGGGAAGGTGGCGCAGAAGATCACAAAGATCTTCATGCGCCACTATTCGGGCCCGTACATGAACTTCTCGAAGACTCCTCGAGCTATTATCAATGGTTGGTTCGAGGCCTTCATTGTAAGTTATTAAATTTTTTTCTTAAATAAAACTTTTAATTCTTATAAATTTAAAATTAAATTTTGTTTCCCCAGCAAACGTACAACTGAGATCAGATGTACGACGAGCGGATCCGAGATGAGTTTGAGACAAAACTCAAAGCACGCCTCCCGGACCAGGTCGGACGATGGAAGAAGAAGTTGAGGGCCAATTCGGAGAACTCTAAGCCGGAGTGGATGGACGAGGACGTGTGGGCCTAGCTAGTCGGACACTGACAGGGAGAGACCCACACGGCTAGGAGTGAGCAGTGTTTCTCGACTCACACGAACTCCAAGACACAGAGGGTCGAGGCTACACACACTGTCGGCTGATATTCTTTCAGGGCTAAGGCACGAAAAATTGTAAGTAAAATTTTCAAATTATTTTAAATAAATAATTAAATGCTTAAAGTTTTTTAATTCGTTTAATAAAACAACTATTAAAAAGTTTATTTGTAAATAAGGCTAAGTGCGCATACTACGACATTCCGGATCTTCTAGCTGTGCTAGAAGAGATGAAGAGGAGGTTGGACGGAACGTTCATCGACGCGAAGTCTGAGCATCTCTGCGCCGATGAGGCCGAGGTCCAGCTTTCGATGGAGACCCCGAATAGCTCGGTCCAGTCTTGCTGTCTTTCGCAATTTGAGAAGAACAAGATTTTTGCAGAGGTTAGTAATTAATTATTTTTTTATTAAATTATTTATTTCATTTAATTTTTAATAATTATTAATATTTAATTTCTTCTTTTATATTGTAGGTTGCTCTCTGGTCGAAAGACCGGTTTTTTGGAGTTGGATCTCTGCAGTCTTTGGCGTCTTCAGCTGCCACCAATGTTCAGCCGTCCCGAGCCAACTCGAGAGATCTAGAGGAGAAGCTCCATAGGGCTGAGGCGGAGCTCGTGGCGGCTCGCGAGGAGGTTACCGTGGCTTGCGAGGATGTTAGCGCGGTTCTGTCAGAGATGGTCGGATACCAGGAGCGAACTCGATCACATGCTCTTCTCTTCGACTGGATGGAAAAGAATGACCTGAAGTTTGCCGAGTACGCTCGATTTTTGCGGGACGGGCCAACTCAGCAACGACAACAACAGAACCAGCAGCCGGGCAACAATTAGATTTTAGGTTTATAGTATTTTTGATTTGTAAAATATTTAAAACTTTTATTGTTTTATTTTCAAATTCTTAATATTAATTATGCTAAAATTTCATATTATTAATTTTATTTATATTTTTAATTTCATTTCTTATATTTTTTATTTTATTATATTTTATTTTTATTATTTTTCGATTAACATAATTTTTTTAAAAAAAAACGAATTTTGCGAGTTAATTGCGAGGAGCCTCTCCCAAATCCCTCGCNAAATATTTGCGAGTATATTGCGAGGATCAGTCACAAATTCTCGCAATATACTCGCAAAACCTTTGCGATGAATTTGCGACGAATCATCGCAAATCCTCGCAATATACTCGCAAATTATTTGCGATGAAATTGCGACGATTCCTGGAAAATCTCTCGCAAAATTTTGGTGATGAAATTGCGAGGAATTTTGAGGGTCATCGCAATTTCATTGCAAAATTTTACGATTCTATATATGATCGTAATTTTCTCGCAAATATTTTCCTCGCAAATTGCTCGCAAATTTGCGAGAAATCTACTATTACCTATTTTCCTCATAATTTTGCAAGGAAATTGCGAGAAAAATAGTTTTGCGGCTAACGATCAACGACCGATTTATTTTCCTCGCAATTTCCTCGCAAATGGTGATTTGCGAGGAAATTGCTAGGAAATCTTCCCTCGGAAATTGGAAGTTTTCTTGTAGTGTAATCACATTACCAATTAATAATCTAAAATCAAAATCAAACACTATCATCAAAAAAATAATTTTTCCATTTAAGCATCATGTTTAACCTTTAACAGGACAAAAGAAGCAACACTCGTATCGAAACCAAACTTAACCCAACTTTTCAAATCCAACGAGATGGCTGAATCCCCTTTGGTTTGAACAAACATGGCAACCTACATCACATAACTGAAATTTACTAGAGAAATACATGATCAGTCAATGTAACTGCTTGTCGATGGTGGTGTGGTTGGAGTCAAAGACGATTATATGTGCCAAAAATAGAAGGCTTTATAGATATAAAAACAAGGCAGCGAAAGAAGATGCGCAAAACCTCAACCCACAACTGTTGACGTATGCCGACGACAAAAAATAGGCACATAATCGGACTAGGTCATGAAGATATCTTGAAATCCAATACTCAACCAATCACAGAAGACTAGCAATAACCTCGAAGAAGCCGAAGAGAGTATACAAGAGAAAACTTCTACAGAGGAGGAGCAAAACTGCAAGGCTTATGGCGGCGAGGAAAGAGACATAAACCATCTTTGCGGGAAGAGAAGAGCACATAAAAAGTTCACCGGGTGGCTAAAATGAATAAGAAATATATGAATCTAGCCAAATTATCTCTGGCCAAACATCCCTATAAAAACCCGAGATAAATAAACCAACAAAGCATAAAGTACAAGAGAATTGATAGAGAGGAACGAGAGCCGCAGAGAAACAACGACTTGTGCTTGAAAGAACTGAGAGGAGGTAAGAGATGGTGAAGAATTATTGTCAAAAATAGGATGAGAACACCGCGTCGTTGTTGCAGCCGAAACCGCGACACAATTATAAAACCTCGGTTTATGGATACAAAGTGGTATGTGAGAAGAGATCAAAATGATTGATTCAACTATCTTTTTCACCGAAGTGTACATATCTTTTTGGTAACTTGTCCTGAGAGAACTCCACAGTTAAGCGTACTTGTAGTGGAGTAATGGTAAGATAGGTGACCCTCTGATAAGTTATTTGCGGAATCGTGCGAGAGAGTAAAAAACAAAAGGAAAGATTGCGTGGTGATTTGCTAAGACAATAAATCAACTCTTTAAAACCTCTCGAAGTAATGCTCCCGATTGTCGGAGATGATGAACTAACAAGCCGAAAGAGAGAGGCGCTGGGCACACGAGAAGGACAGACGGAGGTGTTATAATTTGATATCAAAATCAAATCCAAATGAGTGTGAGTTAGGGACTCACACCATCGCAGGTGACAGATCTTGGTGCGCAATGAGGGCGTTGCGTTTTGTATGTGGGGGTGAATGTGATTCCCTATTCCTGAAGCCTTTCTTTTACTTTACTGGCAATAACGACGTTGCAACAACTTAGAGAATGAGCTCAACCCTACGCCTGAAGCTATTTTTCAACTCTACCTACAATAACGACACTACCATATTAATTACGTCTTTAGAGCTTACGAGACATAAGTCGGCATAATGAGAACATGGGAAATGAAAAAAAAGACACAGAAGATGGGGAGGAGAAGAGCTGACGCGTGAAAACACCAAAGTTCAACCTTCTCCAACGATGAAGTTACTGTGGACGGTGGCTAACTTTTTAGGTTTGGTGAAGAGACTCTCTAGAGAGTTTTCTCTTTGAGAGAATTACACAAAGAGGCACTTTTGTGGTTTCAATTACACCCATAGGCACCTTTTGACTCTTGAGTACTTTCTTAGTGTTTTATGAGATGGTATTCCGAAATTACCCTTACAAGAGA
>OVAN01002356.1:0-33949 GCA_900406275.1 Anastatica hierochuntica | reverse complement strand
CGTGGAAGACTGGATTAGAAGCAATGTGGAGTGCAACCTTGTTGTCACAATAGAGCTTGGCTGGTGCAAAGATAGGAACATGGAGATCAGCAAGTATCTGAGATAACCAAAGGAGTTCACATGTTGCATCAGCCATGGCACGATACTCTGCCTCTGCGCTGCTTCTACTCACCACCTTCTGCTTGACAGATCGTCAAGTAATCAAAGAGGTTCCCAAATAGACACAATATCCTGAGACTGATTTTCTTTAGTCCAAGCAAGAGGCCCAATATGCATCTACAAATGCATTTAAACAGAGTTATGTTTTGGCAGAATAGAAGAGCCCTTGTCCAGGATTGGACTTCAAGTACCTGATGATTCTGAAAGCTGCATCTAGATGCACATCTGTTGGCCTTGATAGAAATTGACTCAACTTATGAACATCATAAGTAAAACCTTATATCCTTTGTAACCAGAAGGATATCCTAAGAAAACAGCAGGTTTGGCTCTAGGAGAAAACTTGTTTCTATTCTTTGGAAGCGTAGAAACATAGCATAAAGATCCAAAAACCCTTAGAAGATTATAATCTGGTTCTTTATCAAGCAGCTTTTCATAAGGTGACTTATTTCCTAACAAAGGAGATGCAATCCTATTTATCAAATAGACAGCAGCTTGAACACAATCCCCCTAATATTGAACAGGAACACTAGATTGGAAAAAGAGAGCTCGAGCTACATTAAGCAAGTGTTGGTGTTTTCTTTCAACTACATAATTTTCTTGAGGGGTATCTACACAAGAATAGTAATGAAACATACCTTTTTCTTTAATGAGATCTTTGAATTCCAACTCAGGAGCACTATCAGAACGAATTGCCTTGACATTAGTATCATATTGAGTCTCTATCAATTTCAAGAAAGCAAGAAAAATAGTTTGAACATAACTTTTAGTTTTCAAGAGGTAAATCCAAGTGACTCTTGTAGAATCATCTACCAAAGTCAGAAAATATCGATAACCTTCTATGGTTTCATGAGAGAAAGGTCCCCATATATCTAAATGAACTAGATCAAAAGCTTTATTAGCTAAGTTGTTATGAGAAGCAAAAGGTAAGCGTTTCTGCTTAGCTAATGAGCAAACAGAATAATGAGAAACAAACTTATTATTAGCAAAAATAGAGAGTTTTGAAGACATACTTTGCAGCTTGGCTATTGAAGGATGTCCTAGGCGTTGATGCCATAGATCTCATCCTTAACCAAAGAAGCACAAACATAATCTTCTTTTTGTGTGTTTTTGAAATCGTTTTCAGTAAAGACATAAAGGTTTTGAAACAGATTACACTTCCCAATCATCAAGCCCTGAGTAAGCTCCTTTACAATGCATCAATCAAGAAAAAAATGAGCTGAACACACGCTTGTTTTAACCAAAGAGCTAACACTGATCAAGTTAAATTCAAAAGAAGGAATATGCAACACATTATGCAATGTTAATGATGCAGACAAATAAATAATGCCAATGTGTTGAATGCATTCTCTAACACCTTTTGGTAATGATACTGACATATTTTTGATTAGTGTTATCTCTGCAAACATAGAAAGATCACAACAAACATGTGCAGTCGCACCAATATCTATTATCCAAGCATTATTAAGAATAAGAGTGGATAAGGTTGAAAGGCAATGGTGTTTATAGGTAAGGTTTTGGTTTTCGAATTGTAAATTGTGAGAAGGAAAAGGTATAGTATTTTTAGACTGTGAATGTTGGGAAAAAGAAAGTATAGTACCTGCTTCTGCATTACAAGCCATAATTCCATGTTCTGTTATTGATGAGGTTGAATGATGAATTGCTTTCTCTGAAGTTTGAACATGATTAGTAAGCTGTGACAAGAGATGTTGAATCTGATCTTTGGAGAAACAGTTTAGATCCAGAGTATTGTTTATTCCTGGCTGGACATTAACTTCAGCAACAACATTTGCTATTGCAGCTTCTTTGTTGTAAGAGCTTTGATTCTGTTTCCATTGGGAAGAAGGAGCAAGAGAATTTTGATTCTGATACAAGTTCTTCTGACCAGAGGGATATCTTTGACCTCCTTGACCAAACACACCAGTATTTGAAGGTTTATATGCAAGATGGCCAGGTGGATAGCCATGTAGTTTGTAGCACTTAGTGACCACATGTCCAGTCATACCACAATGAGTACACACTGGTCTTGGTCTAGGTTTGTAGCTTGCATAAGCTGCAATATGTTGAGCTTCATTCTCAGAATACGAATTAGAAGTCTGAAACACTACATTCTCAGCATTGGTAATTTGCTTCAATACCCTCTGTCTCTCATCTTGACATACCATATTAAAAACTTCTTCTAATCCAGGTAAAGGTTTCATCATCAAAACTTGTCTCTTTGTGGCTTCATATGATTCATTAAGACCCATAAGAAGTTTCATTATCATACTCCTTTCTGATACTATTTTCCAACCTTTAGCAGCATCATACTCACATTTTCCACAAGTACATAGAGGTAGCTCAGCAAAATTAGCATAAGTTTCCCACAGTGTTACTAATTCCGTATAGTAAGAGCTAACATCTCTTGATCCTTGATTCACCAAGCATAATTTCTGTTCTACTTCAAAAATAAGAACCATATCATCTTGTTTGAATCAGTTCATAAGGCTATTCCATATTCCTTGAGCAGTTGATATGTAAAGCAAACTAGCACTTATGTTCTTAGCTACCGAATACAACAACCACGTAGAAACCATATCATTGCAACGAGACCACAATCCTGCATTCGGATCATCATCAGGAGGTTTTGGAATCATACCGTTGACAAACCCCAACTTGTTTCGCATATTGAGAGCAAGTCGGACGGATCTCCTCCAAGAGTGAAAGTCTGAACCTCCTGTGAGCTTATCGGAAACTAGTATGAGTCCGACATGGTCGTTGCTATGAAGATAAAATGGATTCTCGTACAGATCTGTATGTTGCTGAACCACAGTAGATCCAGATGATTTGAGAGGAAGTGTGATGCATATTTCGATTCGGACTATTGAGATTTGTAGCCATTTTCGATGAATTTGAAGAAATAAAAGAGAAATCGAAGATCGATTGAAATTGAAGATCGATTGAAATCGAAGAAGAGAATCAGAGATTGAACTCAAGAGGAATGAATCGAAGAAAAGAAACGGAAGCTTTGATAATGCTCTGATACCATATCACGAGATGATCGATTTAGCTCATGAGTTCATCAATGGTGGAAGAGAGATTGAAGAAGACGTTAGATAAGAAGGAGCTAAGAAAAGAGTTTGTTGTGAAGAAAGTTATTTTCTCATCAACTCAAAAACTCAATGTACAATGTTTCATAGTATATATACATAATGTTGAGATTAATTAAGCTAACTAACTGATTAACAAACTATTAACAGAATGTTAACAGAACATTAACCAATTAATCTGTCTAATATGATCTATAATTTTTTAAAAATCCTGTGGCCATGGAACGTAGCTATTTATTTAAACAGTAGGCATGACTCTGATTATGAGACCCCAAGAGCAACAACATGAGCAGTAGCATAAGATGCTGGAATGGGTTATATGGAAGAAGGAGAAGAAAATGAAGAAGACGAAGAAGAAACTGATAAAGAAGAGGAATAAGAAAAAAGAGGAAACCCTGAGGCTAAAGAAGAAGAAAAAGATACTGAGAGTGAAGAAGAAGAAAATGGAAAAAGAGTACAAGAGGAGAAAGTGGATGAGAGTGAAGAAGAAGAAAACTGAAAAAGGAGAAAAAGAAGAGAAAGAGGCTCACAGGGACAAGGAAGAAAAAGAGGTTGAGTGTAGAGAAGTGGAAAAAACGTGGAGACGTTGTTGTGATGGGGGCAAAGAAAAAGAGAAGAAGAAAAGGATGGAGACGAAGTGAACGATGGTGATGGTGATGGTGTTAGTGAGATGGCGAATGTTGTGTACAAAAGGAAAAAGTCTGGTGGTGTGTAATGGAGCAGAGTTTCGACTTTAACAACCAACAACAATAAGAACGTATTTTCTTATTAATCACTCAAAGGAAATAACTCAAACCTTACAAAATCTCTAAAGTCAAAAGCAAACGTTAAAACCTCACAAAACCTATCTCTAAAACTCGATAACATATATAGCTTTAGGATTCCCAATCCAACAAGGAAAACACATTAAAGTTTAGATAACTTCTAAATTTTTTAATCCTTATCTTATTGACTAAACCATAACTCGGTTTAGGTTCTTCTTGTCCTTAAACCGTGTCTCGGTTTAAGGTTACTTCTTCTTCAAGTTTACTCAACAATCTCTCTCTTAAACTGAACTCCATTTTTGTCAAGTCTTGAACTCCGATGAGATCTCTCATCTCCTTAAACTTGTTCCTTCCAAGTGCTTTTGTCAATATGTCTGCCTTATGCTTGTCTCCAGGCACATGCTCGACCTCCACTTGACCATTCTCTACACATTCTCGAATAAAGTGATATCTTCTATGAATGTGTTTACTTCGACTGTGGAAAACATGATTCATGGTAAGAGAAATTGCGGACTTATTATCGATCCTAATTACCACTTTCTCGCACCCTTTGCTCACAATCTCACTCAAGAGTTCTTGTAACCATATCGCCTGTTTTGCTGCTTCTGTGGCTGCTATAAACTCGACTTCACACGACGACAAAGCTACACTTTCTTGCTTCTGTGAACACCATGTAATCGGACATTCATTAAGATAAAATATATGTCCTGATGTGCTTTTACCATCATAGATATCCACGTTGTGAGAGCTGTCACTGTATCCTACTAAGTTCACCTTGTCTGCACGCCTAAAAGTAAGACCGAAAGAGATGGTACCTCGCAAGTATCTTAAAACATGTTTTAGTGCTGCACCGTGTGGTTCCTTAAGCTCATGCATATATCGACTAAGAACCCCTGCACTGTAAGACAAATCAGGTCGAGTGTGCAGGAGGTAACGCAGACAGCCGATGCTCCTCCTGTATTTAGTTTTGTCAATCCCCTTCTCTTCTCAAGATCGTGACAATTTCAGACCCATGTCCATCGGTACTTGTGATGAATTACAACTCTCCATTCCAAACTCTTCAAGAATCCTTAAAGCATATCTCTCTTTCTTAAGTGTAATACCATAATCATGCTGAATGACTTCTATTCCTAAGTAATACGTCAACATTCCAAGATCACTCATCTCGAACCTGCTTGCCATCTCCTCTTTGTGACAAGAAAATCATCCATATATACTGCTACAATAAGCAGATTCTCATGCTCCTTTCTTTGATACAATGACGGCTCTTTGGAGCATCTAAAAAACTTTAAATCTCTAAGTATCATGTTTAGCTTTTCATTCCAAGCTCTAGGAGCTTGTATGAGACCATAGAGAACCTTTTGCAACTTATAAACCTTTTCTTCGCTCCCTTTAACCTCAAATTCTTCGGGTTAATGCACATAAACTTCCTCCTTTAATTCTCCGTGTAATAATACGGTCTTAACATCAAGATAATGGACTCTCCATCCGTAAGACGCCGCAAGAGCCAGAATAAGACGAATTGTTTCTATTCTTGCGACATGAGCAAAAACTTCATCAAAATCTATTCCAAGTTTCTGTACATAGCCTTTTGCTACTAATCTCGCTTTATGTTTATTGATGCTTCCATCAGAGTTTCTCTTTTATTTTAAACACCCACTTTAGACCAATAGGTTTTACCCCTGCTGGAAGATCAACTAATGTCCATGTTCGATTCTTTTCTATGGACCCGATCTTGTCTTGACATGCATCAGTCCACACTTTCATTCGCTTAGCTTTACTAAATGTCAAAGGCTCCCCATTTATAGGCATTAACAAATATTCACTTTCGAACTCAGCAAGGAGAATGTAATCGGCTAAGTATTCCGGTGAAGCCCTTGTTCTAGTTGATCGTCTCAACTGTGACTGTTCTTCTTCTACATTCTCATCATTCTGTGAAACAGAGGATGTGTTTCCAGCTCCCTTAGCCTCTGTTTCAACTCTGTTCTGTTCTGTTTCTCCGCCATGTGTATATGATTCAGCTTCAATCTTTACGGGCACGAGACAATTTTCGCTGCCAGCATCGAGACCTGCATCGTGAGATGCCAAGACTGGACTTTGTATCACCGTGCTTAATCCTCTGTTTCCAAACTCAGCAACGTCAACTCTAAACTCGCTATAGTTCTCCCCTGTTTTCGCTTGAGCATTCCAGCTCCAACTCTTCTCCTCCACGAAGGCAACGTCTCTATTAACTACTATCTTCTTGTTGGTGGGATCAAGCAGTCTATGAGCTTTACTTCCTGGTTCTGTGCCTAGATACACTGAAGCTTGTGATCGATCATCAAGTTTCTTCTTGTATGGTCTGACTATCTTTGCATAGACAACGCACCCGAACACACGTAGATGAGATACATATGGTTTTCTCTCCTTGAATGCTTCATAGGGAGTTTGCTCTGCGAGGGTCCTATTTGCAACTCGATTATTGAGATACATGGCATGTCTTACCGCTTCTCCCCACAACCAATTTGGCATGTTCATGTGCTTGAGAAGGCTCCTTGTCATCTCTAAGAGAGTTCGGTTACGTCTTTCTACCACTCTGTTTTATTGCGGAGAGTAAGGTGCTGTCAAATGTCTGTTGATTCCATTTTCTCTACAGAAAAATTCTAACTCTAACGACGTGAATTCTCCAACTCTATCCGTTCGTAGAGTTTTAATAGACAGCCCTGTTTCATTTTCTACGAGTTTCTTTAGCTGTTTAAATTTCTCGAAGGCTTAAGTTTTCTCCTTTAGCAATATTGTCCACATATAGTGAGAGTAGTCATCGATTATGACAAAGAAATACTTGTTATGTCCTGCTGTTGGTGGGGAAATAAGACCGCACAGGTCACCGTGAAGAAGCTCAAGCTTCTTAGTTGCACGGAATGCACTTGCTTGCGGGAAAGAGCTTCTTGCTTGTTTTCCAAGCAAGTAAGAGATGCAAGTGTTCCTTTTCTATTTCAAGCTTCGAAAGACCTGTGGCCAGATTCTTAGTGATCATTAGCTTCAAATTCTCAAGATTGGTGTGCCCGAGCCTTGCGTGCCACACCATTGATTTGTTTGTTGATGATGCTGCTTGAAGGCACGTCACACTTTCTGCAATCAAAAGAACCTTATACAATCGGTTCTTTCCCCTCGTGGTCTTGACCAAAACTCTTCCATCACGGTCGTACAAGAATAGTAAATCCTCCTTCATCCTTACTTCACAACCAACTTCCGTTGCTTGTCCTAAACTAATGATATTACTTTTAAGATCAGGTATGTAATATACATTAGTTAGGATTCTTCTTACTCCATCCTTAAAGACAAATCGTATGGAGCCTTTTCCCTTTATATCGACTCTTGAGTCATCACCGAATCTAACCTTGCCTGTTACTGATTCATCGAGCTTAAAGAAACACGTGCGATCTCCAGTCATGTGATTGCTGGCTCCATTGTCTAGGTACCAAACTTTTCCAAGTTGCTCGTTAGTTTCAAAAAGGTTTGGTTTAACTTCCTCCTCGTTGAGATACACCTCTTTGTGCATCATCAATTCATCAGCATTGTGTGTCTCTTCTACCTTACTTTCCTCAGCTTCTTGAAGCTTAAGTAATCGGCCAGGACACTGGGAGGCATAGTGACCCATCTTGTCACACCTAAAACACATAATTCTCGATGTGTCTCGTTCCCCGTTGGTTCGTTCACGTCCTCTTCCTCTGCCAGAGAACCTGTCACCACGACCTCGACTTCTATGATCGCTAAAGTCTGAGATGCTTGTTGGTACTCACGGGATGATGACTGGCCAGCGTTAGAGTACATCAATTTTCCAGTCTCTTCTACGTCTTCTTCATCCTCATTAATCCTTTCTTCGTAAGCTTTCGTTCGGCCAATGATGTCTTCGAAAGAGGTAACTTTAAGATCCAAAACTTGTTCAAGCGCAACTACTATATGTATGTATTTTTGCCTAGGAAGGCTCTTAAGAAACTTCTTTAGAAGTTTTGGCTCTTCTATATCCTCTCCAAGAGCTGATGATTTCGATGCAATTGCCGAGATTCAACCTGAGAACTCATATATGGTTTCCGTCTCCTTCATCTTCAAGCGGTCAAACTCGGCCATAAGAGTCTGTAAACGAGCTTCCTTGACCCTTTCAGCCCTCATATGTCGAGCTTTAATAGCATCCCTGATTTGTTTTGCGGTATCTAGTTCTCCGACTTGTAGTACGAGAGCCCCTGGAATGGATTGCACGACCAGTGCCATCGCAATATCGTTTTTATCTATGTCCTCGTCTTTGCCATCAATAACTTTCCAAAATTTTTTTACTCTGAGTAAGATCATCATCTTATTGCCCAAACAGTGTAATTTGTTGCGTTCAACTGTGGACACTTGATAGATGATGATCCACTCTCTTCAGGTGTTGTGCTTGTTGTTATTATTTCCTTGGAGTCTCCCATGGTGTATTAAAATTTGGCTCTGATACCAAATAATGGAGCAGAGTTTCAACTTTAACAACCAACAACAATAAGAACGTCTTTTCTTATTAATCACTCAAAGGAAATAACTCAAACCTTACAAACTCTCTAAAGCCAAAAGCAGACGTTAAAACCTCACAAAACCTATGTCTAAAACTCGACAACATATATAGTTTTAGGATTCCCAATTCAACAAGGAAAACACATTAAAGTTTAGATAACTCCTAAACTTTTTAATCCTTATCTTATTGACTAAACCATAACTCGGTTTAGGTTCTTCTTGTCCTTAAACCATGTCTCGGTTTAAAGTTACTTCTTCTTCAAGTTTACTCAACAGTGTGAAGTTAAGGATGAAGATATGTTTCAAGAAAGCATCTCCAACAAAGACATCTCCAAGGTTGACGAGACATATGGAGCCTTTCAAGTATCTCAAGACCGACAAACTTTAGTGTCATAAAAGCAATTGATGTGAACTAGTTGTTTTTTGGTGTTTACGTTGCTTGATAATCTGGATTTGGAAATTGGGCTAAAGGGAGCATTCGAAGTACGTCAAGACCCCATATGAGAGACAAACGAAGCGTCAGAAATCCAATTGATGTGTACTGGTTTTTTTTTGGTGTTTAAGTTGATAATCTAAATTTCTAAATTTGTTTTAGGTATGGCATTGTAATTGATAAGAAGAAAACTTGATGGTTTGGTAATTTTTTTTAAAATGGTTATTAGGTGCATCTGGTATTTCGTGACGTTAATATTGTTATCAATTTGAAAAATATTATGTTGTAGTTTTTAGAAAACTGAAAATCTAATTTAAATGTTTATATAAAATTGTTGGAATTTAAGTATTTACAAAAAATGTTTGGATATCCAATAAACAAGCATCTATTCAAAACTAATTATTTTTAAAAAGAAAATAAAAACAATAAAAAAGAATAGCCGCCATTATTGTTTTTTGTTCCATTTGCAAATGTGGTGCCATCATTACTATTTTCGGGTGCATTCACTACTATTTTTGAACGCAGGAGTACCCAGAATTCCAGTTATATAAATATCTACTCAGCTGTACTTTTACGAATTACAACTATAACTATATGTACTCGGTTACAAAATTAATTTTAGTGGTTGGGCCGTTGATTTTGGGTAGTTAAAATACATATACTATGGATTTGAACAAAAAAGATTGCTAAAATACCATATTTGCATTTTTCAAGAATTATATGGCTATTTCACAAAGTAAGAGCAGGGATATAAAGAAAATTGAAGAAAAATATTGAAATTTGACGATGAATTTTTAAAAATATACGTAAGTATACATTGAAATTATGTACTAATATCGTATTATTACTAATAATAAGAATTTTAAATGAATAAATGAATTGTAAAGAAATTGTAGTTTTCAATAAACATATTTGTACCAGAATTTGAGTAGTATTAGGTCAAGAAGTTTGACAAAATGAAGATGTAAGTTAACATAGTTTCACTTGTCACACGTAGTTGCACAATGACATAAAAGAAAATACAACAAGGGGAAAAACGACACAACAATATGGAAAAAGACTATCAACTGCTCGATACTTTGAATCTTTTTTTTGTCGATTCTCTCTGACTAAAGTACACATTTTTATTTGGGTTCTCCCTCGTTTTATTTCAAGATCCAGTGGTAAAGCACAAAAATGTCGAATATGCTCTAGAACCATCCACTCAGACATATGGGGAACCGAATAAATCGTCTTTGTATACGCCAATGACCACAACTCCATCCAATAATATGGAGTACACTAGTCATACAAAGAGATTTATTTTCCCTCTCTAAAATAGCAGCTGCTATACTATCTACATATGGACATTTGTTTACATTGAAGAGCTTGCAACTGCATTTTTCGTCACTAAGTTAACCAGGTAAGATTTGACATCACTTCCGATCATACAATATTCAAAAAACTAGCTGTTTAAAATCGTCCACATTTAAGAGTTTTTCTTCTGGATTTCTGTCGTGTAAGATCTTCTCAACTATGGGTACCAATTTTCGTATGTTTGATGCTTCTACAAGATTCTTTCTATGTTTGTTAAACCATTCATCCAATTTTTCAACGATCGCACCAATCATTGTTAACAACAAGTGCTTTATTTTTCCTTGAAATAAATCATTAATAAATTCAACTTGATTAGTGGTGTCTATGTTGTATCTATCTACTAGAAAGTAGTATCTTGTCCATTTTTCTACTTTAACACTCATATCGAGATATTCGACTTGTATAAATCTTTATAAAATCAACCTTTGTATACGACTTGACACATTCCCTAAGCTTCTCAACAACTTCCTCTTTGTTGATGTTTGAGACGTGAGCTATTATACTTTAAGAAAAATGATAACTACAATATCTATGATGAAACAACTGATATGTTTCTCGTATTGATTTGATGAGGTTTTGATTTCTCTCGGAGACTAGTACGAATTAGGGAATATCTGGAACTACTCCTTTCAACTTACTAAAAAACCAACTCCATCTTGCATCTTTTTTATTGTCAACTACACTAAAAGCAATCAGGTAATGACGATGATTAGGATTTTGAGTTGTATTAATGATAAACACTCCACCGTACATGTTGGGGATAATTAATCTAGGCGCAAAAACCTCCGAGTTAAATAAGGACGCTGATCTCTTGCTTCCGTCTTCCTGGTCAGGTGACTCCCTCTGCTTCCGGGTAAAAAGGAAAACTTCCAGATAAATATGAATATTCACATATCTAAGTATAATTTCGAATCTCCCTAAATCTAAGGGAAAAACGAAGATTGATATTACCTAAGGATATCCTTAAGAGAAGAGAAAATAATATATTATCTAAGGATATACATGTATATTTTGTAAACCTAAGAGATAAGCACACCTTTCTACTATAAATAACGGGTTCTTAACCCTAAGAAGAGGATTCTAGTTCACCCTATTGGTCCAGCTCAAGAGATCATTGATTTGACAACCTTCAAAGAAGGAAGATGGAACCAAAATACCATCTTCATTGACATGTCCATAATAGGTATATCTACATGACCAGTACCAACCAGACCAAGGTCTTTACTTATTGTAGAACGTCCACAAGTCTACTTACTGGCTCATGCCACGACCT
Source organism: Anastatica hierochuntica (assembly GCA_900406275.1). NCBI lineage: Eukaryota > Viridiplantae > Streptophyta > Magnoliopsida > Brassicales > Brassicaceae > Anastatica > Anastatica hierochuntica. Next base: position 22,354 of record OVAN01002356.1, on the reverse strand, counting down.
CGTGTCCAAAAGTAGGACGACACCATGCTCATGAAGCATATCGACAAATATAAAATCTAATCTGGCTGCGCGCTCTCTAGCTCACATGACTTCTATAAAAAATAAGGCCACATGCTCACAAGGCCACGCGTCCACCTAGGTCATATGCCCGAAATAATATGAACTTTAGATGAATTGATCTCTCATTGAAGGGTACGTGGGCAATCTCCACTGAAGGATGCAACTATAAATCTAAACACCTTTCATGGGGACTCGCCTCAACATCCAGATGACATCCTTAGTAGCATGAGCCACCAACTGGAGTATCAAGACCATGCCGTCATCACCGGTAGAAAGACCGCCATGAGCTATACGATCCATCTCTCCTCCTGCTATTAAGACAACTGACAACGCATACTGACTCATACTCATATGGCAGTAGAATAAATACAAGACATCCTGGTTTATCAACAACTAAAGCTAGGGGAAGCAATACGATAGGCCGTCTCCTTCTTCTTATCATTCCGAAGAGCTGAGCACATATCGCTTTGCCCAAACTTTACCCTAACATTTTAATGCTAGAAGGAGGGTAGTTTTAACTACGTGACAATGTGATAGGAGGAAGAGAAATTACATGTCTTCTCGCAAAAATTCACAACCCCAGTCTGTCGCACCAAATAGACGAATTGTTCCCACCAGATCCAAAGCTCACGCTGTTGGACACCCATAACGTGGCTCTAAGAAAGGATAACACAATGCGGATAATAACAAGAGGAGTCAGAGAAAGAGTTACTGGGAATACTATGGATATACCATACCACTACTAAAAGCTAATTGTGAAACTTCCTTTCTTCCTGGTGTATAGCATGTATGCAGTAGTTCAATCCAAAATCAGCTAAAAAGCTGGGTGAAGAGAACACCTCTCAAGTACTCACTAAATTCCTCAAAATTGTTCAAGTTCCAAAATGACCATGGTCATTGAACAAATGAGTACATCTCACTGTAGATGAGAGTTAATGAACTTAGGAGAAAAAGTTCCCTAAAAGGAGTTCTTATCGGAAAGACAAGAGCCAACCTAAGGCATGAGGAGCACTGTCCAAACACCAGGCGAGTTGCAACTACTGCTTTGCCTCCTACCATAAGCATGGTTTCACACTAAAGGAGCTGGGGATAATATTAACTATGCATCAAGATGTGTTGCCATTAAATCCACTACTTTATCGAGAACAAAATAGATCAAAAGAAGCAGGAGAACACATGTTCTCGCTATAAGTCACCATAAAAGGAAAGAGTCATATCTTATAACAGTAAACACAGGCTATCTCTGGCTATCCACGAAGAAGAACTAAGGACTATATTCAATTCAAAGAAGAAAGGAAGTCAAGGTTGCAACAAAAGGCAACAATAACTACGAGTTTAGATCTGCTTACCATACAAGGAGGCATACTTAACCAAGTCCACAATTTCTCACCTTGCTAAGAAGCAACCTCCGTCAATTTTATGGTTGCTCACTTAATAAGGAAGCGAGCTTTGACTATCTTACTACTTCTTATCTTAAGGGGACGCAAGAATAGATTAAGTTGCAGTTGCTTACTCTTGGATAAGAGCATTTTGTGAAAATCAGAAATCATTAATATGCAAAGGAAGAGGAGGCATAGGTCAATAATATGGATCTGCTTACCCATAAAACATCAATGCCACGAGCCTAATACAATTCTACTAAGCCATAGCCACGAGCTATCAACGGTTTCACGTAGCAGAGGTATGTAAATTAAAAGCTTCTTACCGAAAAGAAAGCAGGCTCCAACCGCCTTTTTACTGCTTTTCCTGGGGATACACTGATATACTTCTAGGGGAAGTAAGAATATGTGCCCCAAGAAAGTTCCCAAGGAAACAAAGTTTACGTGCCTTTACAAGTTTCCAAGGCCACATACCTCTACAACATTTCGGGAGCCAGATTTCACAGGAAGGAAACTAAGGCTACGTGTCTCTACAAGTATCCAAGGCCACATGCCTCTACTTGTTCTTGGAATCTGAAATTTCCTGGAAGGAAGCAAGGCTATGTACTGATAACACTATTATTTTACCGTTATAAGTTTGATTTTTACGTATTTATTTGCAGGTTTTTAATACTTTTTTTGACCTCTAGAGGTAGTTTTCTCTTATTTGTGATTTTAGGGACTAATCAGGTTAAATCATAAAAAAGGATAGAGAAACATGCTAATTGGACCTCATTCTTATTACCAAACAAGTTTCATTGACAGATCAAGATGACAAAGGCTCAAACACTTGAGTTTTGCATTTTACCAATCTGGACATATTCTCAGCATCAGAAAGATCAGCATGAACGAAGGTCTTCCCTTCATTTGATTGAGCTGGAATTCGGTCAGAAGTTAGAATTTTAAGTTAGCTTTCAAATGAAAGTGGTTTGAAGTAATTTTGAGCTGTTACCGAGGAGTTATAGACTTATAGCCGTTTAAGCGAACACACGTCTGTCTGTGTCGGAAAGAAAGCAAGTGGAGCAACATTTGAAGCTATGACCGGGTGATGGAGTTTCCACCACAGGCGGAGTGCTCATTTTTTGGCACACTCGAGTCACAGAGACATTTTGTGGTCAAAGACAAATTTGAATTCATAACTTTCGGTTTGCTTAACTGAATTTGATTCCGTAAGAACCGACATAACCGAGGATTCCCTAAGAAACCCTACTATTATAAATAAGTTATTTTTAGCCTTTAAAAAGGGAGAGCCATAAAATTTTACAGAGAGTTACAAGCTGTCAAAAGCTTTGAGAGATTCTTTTCTTTGTTCTTCAAGTTTCAAAGTGTTCTTTGGAGAGATGCATTCCATACTTTGTCATAGAGAATATTTCTTTACTCTTGATCTATTTAATAATATTTTTCTCTTTAGGTTTTTGCTGTTTTTTGTGCTCCAAGTCTGAGTAGTTCATTAGTTAGGTTTGTAGGCTTCTCAGAAAGATCATGTATTCATGGGATGCTAGTATTTGATTAGGGATTCATATAGTCTTTGTCTTGGTTGATCTTTATGCATGATTACTCTATTTGGGCATCTAGTACTCTGCCCATAGGTAGATTTTCATTCCAAAAGCTTGTTAAATCAATTGAACTAAATCTTCGACAAGTTGAGTTCGAGGAGGCTTCGAAAGTAGATCGCCTTGGCTCAGTGAACTTATCGAAACTTGTGTCTATTTAATGCATGCTAATTATTTTAATACCATTTGAAAGTCTAGGTTCTTTGATAATTAGTATAAATGTTTCTTAATTCTAATCCCTTAACAAATCGGTTTTCTCTCTCATACATGATTCTCTGCGAATGTCCTATGTGCCTAACGCTTTTTCCCATTGATTTACATCCTTTTAATCATTTTAAGTTTTTTATTTTACTTTTAAACTCACCAAAAACTCTTTTATTTTCTGTTTTAACTTAAATTAATCCTGAAATTCGTAGTGTAAGATCTTAGTCATTGTGGGATTGATAACATGAAGTACTGCATCTATGCTGTGCAGTTGCAGCAGTAGTGTCTTTTTGGGTGAAACTTGACACACTATCAAGCTTTCTGGTGCCGTTGCTGGGGACTTGATTCGTTACCTTCTTTGGACGATCCATCTACAGCCAATCCTCCCATTGCCATCATTGAACGTACCTTAAGGAGAAAAAAGAGAGAAAGATTAGCTGCTATAAAAAATCCGGAGCAGAATTCTCCTCATGAACAACCACATCTTATGGACAATCAAACCGTTCTCATTGAACAAGAAGACGTAGCTGCTGACCATGGACTAGCCGTCGCCCCTGCTTCCCTTCTTCTATCTCACGCCAACTTACTTGCTGCTGTAGAACTTCAAGGAGTCCAAGGAAGCCCACAAGAACCTCTTGGTGCTGCCCCCGTTCAACAAAACCAACCAAGAAGAGGAAACACACCTGTTTGAGTGGATAACCACAACAAATTCAACCTGGGAATTTAGTTGGATTACAACAACTCCCACAATTACTTACAGCCTTAATTAACCAAGGTTTACCTCAGAATTAGCCCCCTCAAGGACGAGCTCAACAGAATCAGCCTCGCCATCCTCAAACTATTGGAGATTTCGATTCTTCTGATGCATTCTTCTTGGATAGGAATTCGATTCGTCTTCCCCAACCTCAAATGAATGATGTTGAGATTAAACCTCATATCATAGCCTTGGTGAAGTAAAATCAATCCATGGACTGTCCACAGAACATCCACTTGACCATATTGACACATTTGAAGAGATATGCAGTACTACGTTTACAAATGGGGTTCTACCGGACTACTGTAAGTGTAAGCTCTTTACATTCTCACTGAATGATATGGCTCTTAGATGGATGAAGTTGCTTCCACCACAATACATCACTACTTGGGATGAATAAAAAGGTGCATTTCGTACAAATTCTATACTAAGCAGAGATCGAGCTCCATTCGAAGCAAAATCTCTTATTTTCAGCAAGGACCTACAAAATCCTTTTATGAAGCATTAGAAAGGTTCAAAGAGTATACAAGGGACTGCCTAAACCATGGTTTTTTTGAAGGAATTATATGGAACATCTTCTACAATGGTATCAACCATAAGTATAAGCTTTCTGTAAACACGACCAACAACAGGAGCTTTATGACTAAATATGTGTTTGAAGCCAAGCTTTTGATCGAGAATCTAACTGCTATTGACGCCAATAGTTGTTCTATTTATGATAGAAATGTGCATGGATTAAATCATTTAACTGAAGCCGCGCAAATTTTAGAGCTAAAGACGATGATTTCTCAACTACTAAAAGATAGACGAGGAGTACCTGCTGTCAAGACCATTGGAGATGCCAACAGGACTCCAGATATGGAGTATTTATAAGATGGAACAGAGGAGAGTAAGGAAGAAGTTAACTACATTGGTGGACATTTCGGAAACAAGGGATACAACCAAGGATACCGAAATAACTCAACTCTGTCCTACCAGAACAATAATGTAGAGAACCCTCAAGAACATTACTATCTTCCTCAAAACACCCAAAAAGGAGCATCCTCTCAGCCTAAGCAACAAAATTTTATCAAAGGAATGTACCAATTGAAGCAACCATTCGCTTATCCTCAAGCCAATGCATCGAATTTGAAAGAGAGAAAGCTTGAGACAATGCTGAAGCAAATCTCTCAAGAGATGAAACAAAACTACAAGGACGTTAATGAGAGGCTAGAAAATGTCTACAATGAGCTTACAACGAAGTGTGGAGCCATTGTTACTCATGTACAAAAGCTTGAAGTTCAAATCACTCAAACGAGTGAAGCTGTCAAGAAACAAGAAAACCCGGCGAAATCCTTCCGCAAGGTCGCCAACTTAAAAGAAGCTATGGAGGTCATGTCCACTGCTAAGAAACCTCTTCAAGACCTCAATTTTCAAAGGAAATAACCTCTGGATTGTTTACCAAACGATTCTAAGAGAGCTTACAAGAAGAGGCTCAAGACGATTCCTTTGGAGAAGATCGAATGCTCAAGAAAGTTCATCATTCCTTGCTCAATAAATAAAGTTAGGATTGATGATTGCTTATGTGATACTGGAGCTAATGTGAATATGATGTTACTAAACATTCTTTGGACTTAGGACTCTCAAACTTCCGACCATCTCAAATCTCTATTGAATATGTTGATATGTCTACATCCACACCATATGGATTTTCCGGATGTTTTGCTTGACGTAGGATGACTTCTCATACCTAATGACTTTCAATTCGTTTTTACTAGAGGAGGGAAGTCAAATACACTGATCCTTGGCTCTCAATTCTTAGCTACTACTGGAGCAATTTTCGATTTCCCGAACAAAAGGATTTACTTAGTGAGAGCGAACAAACAAGTCTATTACCCGAATGTGACCTACAAATCTAGACAAAATGAAGCTATTTTGGAGGACAAGAAGGTTAGTCAGGACCCTGGAGATAGCCACAAGATACAACAAGTCTCAAAGAAAGAAGCTACATCCATCAAAACGCCAATTCCTTCAAAACCGGCAAAAATGGATGCAAAGGAACTCTTGTGCCATCAAGGTACAAACTGACCCTTTCGTGGATGTGGAATAAGAATAGGAAGAGGTCTACATGTTGCCAATTTCCTATGCCAAAGTCAAAGAAGCTCGAGAACACTCTTAAGCTATCCCCGAAGGCAATTGTGATCTATGAAGCTATTGGATGGACACTAGATGATCTCAAATAACTCTATACACTACCAGTTCGAGAGACTCAAGAAGTTAAAGGAACTACAATTCCTTTAGTGGAAACCGATCACGCCTAAAAAGTGAAAGAAGTCGAGTTAAAGACTCAAAACAAGCGCTTTGTGGGAGGCAACTTACACGGTTTTAATTTTTATTTTTAATTTTTAGGACTTTTTTAGATGTCTAATAATTAGTTTTTATTTTTTTTGGAGTTTAGAAAATCAAGAAAAATACAAAACGATTCGATTTCAAGAACAAACCTGAAAGTTGCTGTGACTGGGTGACGACTGCCAAAATATAGGAGTGTGCCATAGTATTGCAGTCGATATGTGTCAGGAGCAAAATGCCTCAAAATCAGGTTTTCAATTTTGGCAAGAAAGCGGGTTTAAATCGTCTAAGTCATTTCTTGGACCATTCAAACCATTCATTTTACACTGGAGAAGGATATTAAGAACTGCCAGTCAAGCTAAATCCTCAGATCAAAAATTCTTGGAAGAAAGTGATGATATCATGAAGAACCAAGAAGAATAAACATGAGAAATACCATCATTCGATCAGACAGAAACAATACCAAAAGAGGTAAAAACTCCAAACTTCATTTTTAACAGTAAATGATAGGTGAGATGCTCGAGAGAAAACGACTTTGGAACGGTCAAAATAAAAAGTTGCCTGGAGGATCAACTCTTTTAATGAAAGGAAACATGGAGATTTCCAGTACGCGCCAAACAAATCAACTCAAACCATCAAAGATGCCCGAGCAAAGTGACCATTATGAACAAAACAGCCCGATTAGAATTTTTATTTTACCATTTTTAATTTTTGGCTAACATTACGTCTTTGTCGTCTAGCCAATGAGCTTGGCTAAGCCAAAAGTATCTTTTTCAGATAAGAATCAGGTTGGCGTACTAAAAATTCATCATGTATCTTTAAAGATTCAAGCAAAAATGACTAGCTATCCAAACAAGTTTTTAATCTGGCCAAAAAGATGTTTCAAGAGTTCAAAAACGTCTAAATGGCCGTATTTTCAATCATTTCGGGAAAATGATCCGTCAAAAATGTTTAAAAACATTTTGGTACCCGAAAGAAAATCCTAGAACGCTACTCGAGCGCCTGGAATTCAAGACGACCGATCAGAACGCAAAATGGCCGAGAAAAAACATAAAACGGTCGAGAACACGTCCCCACCGGCCGCCGAATGCTCCACGACCGGAGTGCACCGTGTCAGGAAATGTGACCATGGTCCAGGGGATTGTGCCTCGACTGCGTGCCTCAGTTGGAGCTCCACCACCGGTCGGTGTGACTCCTAGGACTGGTCTTTGCCAAGAATGTGCATGCGGCCGATCACACGGCCGTCTGGCCTGTCCACGACGTTTCTCGACTTGTTGGCGAGGTTTCCATGGGCTGGACCGTGCTAAAACATGGCTATCGACCGGTCCCAAGGTAATTAGTTCAACTTTTTTTTTGTCCAAAACCCCATTTTTACAAAAATAAACCAATTTCCCCTAAAATACTAAACCAATTTCAAAAATAGGAAGGGAAAAACAAGGTTTTGGTTTTCACTTTAGTAGTTTTGGATCTAAAACTCTTAAAACTTCATCTCTTTCTCTTTAACAAGTCTTAGAACACTAAAGAATAAAATCTCAAAACCTTAAATCCTTTGTTCTTCTACTAAAGTTAAATTCATTTCCATTGAAGAATCTCATTCCTTTCATCATTCAAACATCATGGTATGTTCTTAAACTCTTTTTCTCTTAAAGTTACATGTTTTAAGATTTTACAAATTTCTTAGATTTAGGCTTTTCTTAGCTTGATTCTTAGAGATTTCCTTTAGAAAAGCTTGTTGGGTTCATGGATTACAGTTAGAAAATGTTGTATAACTTGTTTTCACTAGATTTTGAAATTTCAAATTATTTTAAATTTTGGGAGCATAAAAATCCGAAAATTGATGTAAAAATATGCTAAATTTGCTTTTTTATAAATCTATTTCTTTATGTATAACTAGGATATGCTAGTTATTTTGCATCATTTGACCTCAAAATTGAAAATTTTGGTGATGATTTTTGTCTAAGTGTGTTGAATCCGAAAATGACTTTGAATTTTTGAGAAATTTGAGTTCTTGCTTGTTTGATGCTTTTGATTTGTTTCTCATATCATTTAGATGTTTCTTTGCTCTTGCAAATTTCTTAAGAACATATATGGATTCCCTTTGAAGTTTTCAAGAGACTCATTCTCTCTTTGAGTTTTGATTCTGGAGGATATCCAACAATGGACAATGAGGAGAACATGAGGAAATCAACAAGGCTAGCTATCCGAAAGGAACGAGCTTTGAAAATTCAAGAGCCAAGCAATCCTTCTAAACCCGGAAAATTCAAGAAATTTAAAACATATACTAAGAAGGATTCAAAGAAGGTAACAAAGAAGCATGAAAAACATATAGCTAGGGAGAGTGAAGCTACTTTGATTGATGAATCGGATGGGAATGGACAAGAGACACATGAAAAGGAGATGGTTTTTGTTCCGGTTTCTCAAATCATAAATGATGTGCCAAAGTCTCCACCACCAAAGAAGTAAAGAAAATCAAGAGCTAAAGGACCTAAGCTCACGATTTTGGCACCTTCGAAACCAAGCGGAAGAGTTGTTGGACCAAAGTTGGGTCCAAATTTTGATTATGGGGAAGCCCTTACAACAATAAAGGTTCAAGCTCCATTGAAGATTCACTTGCCAACACTTGATGCTTAAGAATTGACAAGAGATGTCACTTGGTTCTTGAATGCTTTGAAGTTGAGAGCTTTTGTAGAGATTTCTTTCCCGGTCTATGAAGAGCTTACCAAGGAGTTCCTTAGCACTATTGAGCTCTCATATCCCAAGGAAAAACGAGCTAAGGCTCAAGATGGATTTCTAACTTTCTCGGCTAGAGGTACTTCTTACTCTTTGACTATTGGTGAGTTTTATGAGATTTTGCACTTGAAATGTTTAGATAAAGCCAAGTTTAGCTCGGATCATGCAGCCTACACCGATTGGGATCGATTTGCTCATGAGGCACTTAGGCCCGGGCATTCGAAGGAGGCCAAGATTGGACATCCAACGGTTCGATATGTGCATATGCTCATTTAGCAGAGGATCTTTAGTAGGACTGAGCAGAGTTCAATACTTAGAGATAAGTTCTTCATCCTCATCTCTCCTTTTGTTGCTAGTCGTTAGAGAGGTAACTATGGCGCTCTCATTGCTAGGAAGATGATAGATGTAAAGCAAGAGGCTTCCAAGGAGAGTAGAGAGCCTAACTATAGGTCTCATTTTGGAGAGATCATCACTGCTATCCTCACTTCTAGAGGAGTAGACTTGAGTGCTGAGACAACTATGGATTGCAGTGGATCGGTGGATCTTTCAGCACTTACTAGATCTTGCTATCTTGCGAGATGGATTCAGGGTACTGAGACCTTCACCCACCAATTTGTGCCTCTTCACGACACAGAGCCAACCTACTACATTCTACCTTGCTCGTCACTTCCATCTATGCAAGAAGGTCATACTCTTTTCGACCCTTTTCCTTCTTAGATTTTCAGGAGATCTCTAGAGTGTCCCATCCTTGTCATGAGGGACTATCAATCATGGAACCAAGATGTTTATTTCCAAGGCTGCTCCACGAGTAGGAGGGTCACTTCCTAGGAGCATGGTTGCTTCAGATTATGTACAACAGACAGTCTTTAGAGGATCTTCGAGCTGCTCTAGCTACAGAGAGGAGTAGGATAGTTCAAATAGAGAGGATGGTGAGCAGAGTTGTTTGTGTTATGAGACACGCAATACCAGGAGTCTTTTAGAGTACTCGCAGAGAGAGAGTTGAGCCAGCTGATGATGGAGACTTAGAGAGTTTCTCTCTAGTTTCAGACTTTGAACATGATGCAGCTGAGACATCAGACACGGCTTAGAGTGACTCTTCAGCCCACACATGATACACTCCCACACAGGATTAGAGCGCAGTTGTGAGAAGCCACACCCCGAATGAATCACATTCCACAGACTTTTGAGTCTTTATCAGGTGTTATTGTTCGAGTCATTTTCTTTTCATTTTTATTTTTATTTTTTTATTGAGTTTGTTATTCCCTATTGTTGATTGCTTTTGCACCGAGATGGTGCAAAATAAGACCGGGGGATTTATCGGTTACTGATGACGTTTTCTTTTTTTCTTATGTGCTTTTTTCATTTAATTGAGTCAGTTTTATGTTTTATTGAGTCAAAACATGTTGGATTATATGATCTTATGTTGTTGGAATTTTTTTGTTTGTTTTACGCTAACTTTTGTGTTATTCCTACAGTAGTTATTCACTGCATATTTTACTGAACGGAAACCTATAAGTAGGCGATCTACCAGGACGACCATGTCCCGTTATGACTAAGATTTCCAAAGCTGGTTCCACTCTTAAAATGAATTTAATTTCTCAGATTAGGGCTTTATATACTCTGGATAGACTCCTCTTTCAGACCTGACACTAATTCCTAGTGAGTAATATCCCTTATAATATTTCTTTCATATAAAATAGATTTAAGGTTCGATGAAATGAGCAAAGGGGCATATAACTTAAAAATTTTGAACCCTATAGACTCATGGAGACTTATTTCACTTATGATTAATTTAGAACAGAAATAAAAGAAAAAAAAGAGAAAAAGAGATCGATAGAAAAATAAAATGATACCCTAGAAAAGTAGGGAAAAATCAATTCTCAAAGGGGTTTGATAGAAAAAATAAAATAATATCCTAAAAAATTAGGGAAAAACCAACCCTTAAAGTATAAGAATAGAACGGGATAGGACTTTACAAAGGTGATTATGTGGCTGTAAACTTGATTGAGTAAAGAGTCAATTGTTCTTAGATCGATATTCCCTCGATGAGACGACACCTTAGAATTAATAGGAACCAGTGGAGATGTCGTTTTTTGTTTTGTAATTTTTGCTCAAATTGAGATGGTTGCTAAGAAAAAGGGGAGTACATGGAAGCTGATCTCTTTATGTTGGTGCTAGTGTACGGAGATGACCGAGAGGACCCCAAAGCAATGTTTCAGAAAAAAATGTTTGTTTCCGCATTTTCAATCTTCTTTTTTTGTTCTGTGTTTTTTTGCTAGGGGAAAATCAAGAAGCTAAGTCCGAGGAAGTTGATAACACTATTATTTTACCGTTTTTAGTTTGACATTTAGTATTTATTTTCAGGTTTTTAATGCTTTTCGACCTCTAGATGTAGTTTTCTCTTATTTATGATTTTAGGGACTAATCAGGTTAAATCATCAAAAAAGATGAAGAAACGTGCTGGTTGGACCTCATTCAAATTACCAAGCAAGTTTCATTGACGGATCATGAAGACAAAGGCTCAAACACTTGAGTTTTGCATTTTACCAATATGGACAGATTCTCAACATCAGAAAGGTCTTCATGAATGAATGTCTAATTTTCATTTTATTGAGATGGAATTTGGTCAGAAGTTGGAATTTTGAGTTAGCTTTCAAAAGAAAGTGGTTTGAAGTCATTTTGAGCTTTTACCGAGGAGTTATAGCCGTTTAAGCGAAGACACGTCTGTCTATGTCGGAAAGAAAGCAAGTGGAGCAACATTTGAAGCTGTGACTGGGTGATAGAGTTGCCACCACCGGCGGCGTGATCATTTTTGGCACACTCCGGTCACGGAGACATTTTATGGTTAGAGACAGATTTCTATTCATAACTTTCAGTTCGCTTAACCGAATTTGATTCCGCAAGAACCAATATAACCGAGGACGTCCTAAGAAACCCTACTATTATAAATAAGTTGTTTATAGCCTTTAGAAAGGGAGAGCTAAATTTTTTTATAAAGAGTTACAAGCCGTCAAAAGCTTTGAGAGATTCTTTTCTTTGTTCTTCAAGTTTCGAAGTGTTCTTTGGAGAGATTCATTCCATACTTTGCCACAAATAAGATTTCTATACTCTTGATCTATTTAATAATGTTTTCTCATTGATCGCTTGCTGTTTTTCGTGCTCCATGTCTGAGTAGTTAATTAGTTAGGTTTGTAGGCCTCTCAGAGAGATCATGTGTTCAAGAGATGCTAGTATTTTATTAGGGATTCATATAGTCTTTGTCTTGGTTGATCTTTATGCATGATTACTCTATTTGCGTATCCAGTGGTCTGTCCATAGGTAGATTTTCATTCTAAAAGTTTGTTAAATAACCTGAACCTAATCTTTGACAAGGTGAGTTTGAGGAGACTTCAAAAGTAGATCGTCTTGGTCCAGTGAACTTATCGAAACCTGTGCTATTTAATGCATACTAATTATGTTAATATCATTCAAAAGTCTAGGTTCTTTGATAATTAGTATATAATCCCGAACCTCAAAAGTGGATAGGATCTAAATTAGTGTTTTCGAGTTCTAGACGTTTCTCAATTCTAATTCCTAAAAAAACGGTTTTCTCTATGATGTATGATTCTCTGCGGTCCTATTTGCCTAACGCTTTTTTCCCATTGATTTACAACCTTTTAATCATTTTAAGTTGTTGTATTTTACTTTTAAACTGACCAAACAACTCTTTTATTTTATGTTTTAGCTTAAATTAATCCTGAAATTCGTAGTGTGAGATCTTAGTCCTTGTGGGATCAATAACCTGAAGTATTTTATCTACATTGTACACTTGAAGCATTAGTGTCTTTTTGGGTGAAACTTGACACACTATCATGTACCTCTACAAGTTACCGCGAAAGCTAAGGCCACATACGTCTACGAATTTCCTAGAAAGCTAAAGCTACATGCCTCTACAAATTTCCAAGGAAGCTAAGACCTTGTGCCCTAACAAAGTTCAAGTAGGCTAAGGCCACATGCCTCAACATGTTTCTAAGTATATGTGCCTATGAAAGCTACAAAAGAGAATGGTTGCGTGCCTCTACAAGGTTCCAAGGAAGTAGATCTAAAGCTACGTGCCTTCATGAATTTCTAAGCCAAACACAACCAATATATTTCATATGCTCATATTGAATCAACGAAATAGTCGGTGGCAAACGAGTTAACCCATTGAACCAAGGGGCAACACACACACACTAATAAAGCCCATAAACTTAACCACATCAAAGAAATTGCAAGTAGAAACAACACTTCTTACCTAATGTGAAAGTAAGGAGCAGATAAATGGACATATCAACCCTACGAGGGAGATATAAAAATGATGAGAGTGGCTCACCCAAGTGGGAGCAGAGAACAACCTGAACGAGTCATTAATTGACATCTTCATAGAGGAAGTCCAAGGGATATAAGAAAAGCAAGATTTATGGATGATCAACATCAGCAGGAGTGGACTGACTACGTCCTAGTATTGAGAAGAACATACGAGCTCCTGCAAAAGATAGTACAAAATGCACTACATATGTCAACCCCTACTATCTAAACCCAAGGATGAAGAAGTATTATTTCTATGCCTAGCATCACCTGAGCATGTAGTGAGTGCCGTTCTGATGCAAGTTACACCATATGTACTACGTAAAAAACCTCTCGTCCACCAAGAGACTCTATACAACTATCCAGAAAATGTAGCTTTGCTTTAGTAATAGTAGCCTAGAAGTCATGACTGTACTTCTAGGATCATCTGATCGTGGTGATGATATTACTACCATCAAAATAATGCTCCATAAGCTAGAGGTACAAAGGTTATTGGCCAAGAGTTAAAAAGCTCGTCAACATCCCTAAACTTCTGGGTTTTAAATGGATATGTCCCAAAAATTCCAAGCTTCAAGACTACAACAAAGCTACCAAAACAGCTCGATCGAATATCATCCAGGCAGCCAGGAAATCAATATATCACATTTAATGTTCGCCGATGACGTCCTGGTTTTTTTCAACGGTGCGATTTCCCTTTTTGGGATTGTTGAGGTTTTGGACACGTTTGCATCCTGGTCTGGTCTAAGATTAAATAAGAACAAGACTCAGCTTTTCATAGCGGGACAGAGCCAAAATGAAACCGCTCAGCTTGACAGTTTCGGTTTCACTTCAGGCTCTCTCCCTGTCCGATATCTGGGTCTCCCTTTGATGCACCGAAAACTTAAAGTAGCGGAATACTCTCCTCTGACAGATAAGCTGCAAAGAAATTTCAAAGCATGGGCTGTTAAGTCTCTTTCTTTCGCAGGTCGTCTTCAGCTGATAAACACAGTTATTATGGGTACACTAAACTTTTGGTTTTCTGCATTCATCCTCCCAACAAGCTGCTTAAAGCACATTGAATCTCTCTGCTCCAGATTCTTGTGGTCAGGGGATACGTTTAACAGTCACAAAGCAAAGATCGCTTGGAGTACACTATGCTTGCCAAAGAAGGAGGGTGGTCTAAACTTGCGAGACCTACATCTCTGGAACCAAACTTTATGCCTACGACTATGTTGGATGCTATTTGCAAGAAACAACTCACTTTGGGTCACTTGGCACAAGTTCCACCACTTGCGAAGTGCAAGTTTTTGGGAAATCACAGAGAAAGCAACTGATTCTTGGACTTGGAGGTGTTTATTAAGACTGAGACACTTGGCTCATCGGTTCATCAAATGTGATATAGGTAACGGTGAGACAACGAGTTTCTGGTTTGACTCTTGGACACCTTTTGGTCCCTTGTACGATTACTTTGGATCAAATGGGTCGAGACTTTTGAGAATCCCATTGTCTAAAATAGTCGGTTCGACTTGTGACAGAGAGGGATGGCATCTTGCCCCACCACGTTGTGACAAAGCTTTATGTCTTCAGGTATTCCTTACAACGATACCTTTGCCTCTGTCTAGTAATGAAGATTCCTTCTTTTGGGAAGTAAACGGGGTAAAGTTCACAACCTTTACTACCTCAAAAACCTGGGATTACATAAGGCCTTCAAGTATGATTTTGTGTGGTTCAAGGGTTCTACACCTAGGCACTCATTCATGGCTTACGTCACTCAGTTGGATAGGCTCCCTACAAGGTCGCGCTTACTGTCTTGGGGTCTCAATATCCAACCACACTGCTGCTTATGTTCGGTCTATGCCGAAACCAGGGAACACCTCTTCTTGAGATGTGAGTACACTGAAACTATTTGGACCCTCATTCTACAGAGACTACGACTTAGACCAGTCATGTTTCACACGTGGGACGCTCTCCTCGCCTGGACTAGAATATCACATCAAACTGCTCCGTCCATTCTGCGCAAGCTCACCACGCATGCCTTGATTTACCATGTATGGAAGGAACGGAACAATCGGGTACATAACCTCTTGTCCTCTTCTCCGATGCTGATTTTCAAAAACATTGACAGGGAGATAAAGAATACCATCACAGCAAGAAGAGACAGATGCAAATTCAGAAACCTGATGGCTCTTTGGCTGTACTAATCACAAGGTCCACATCATCCACTTCGATCTACTGGAAAATCTTATTCCCTTTGTTTTTTAATTTTTTTTGGCAAGGGTGCAGTTTAAATAGGTTATCTTTGTAAAGCCTAAACACTCATTTCATTTATGATATTTACTTCTTAACAAAAAAATGTATGTAAGATTTCGGGATGCTAGAATGGAACGCCCTGAAACCAGCTAAGAATATCCAAGATAGCAGGATCACACCTCTCGCAAGATCCTGCTAACCAGAAAGATATCTCACAAAGTAAGAATATACTTCTCTAGAGCTCTATCAAAAAAGGGCATCGAGTACAATCTCAACTATCGCGCATATATAGATTCCTCCTACCTATAGTCAGGGTACGCCTTCAAAAGACACAACTGAAAGATAAAAAAACAAGCACCACAATATTATTTCGCTAGGAGAAGATGTTTAGAAGATCATACTCTAGCTCATATCTGAGATACGTAACACCTAATGAGGCTAAAATAGTCCTAAGAAATTAGACGAAGGAAAATGTGGAGCTTACTTCAACAAAAAATCCTATTGCTCAGGGCTAGGAAAGAATGCTATTATTGAACCACTTTGGCGGAAGAAAAAATCCAACAAGCTAAGCGTTGTGATAAGTGCCAAAGGGATGCTTAGGCATCTAACTTACCACCCGAGAGTTTCAAATTCATCAGCTCACTCTGGTATTTCATGAAGTTACCAACAAAAGGTAGCTAAAAGCTATAACAAGGAGCCAAAGGGAAAACGAGCTAGGATCAAGCCGTCGAAGTTAAAGATCCTAGCAAACCCTATAATTTTGCGCATAAATGGAAAACCGACAAACATAACAAAAAGTTATATAAAAACTGCATGAATGGGCTAACACAAGCCATAGTATGCGTCAAATACATTAAATTCTGCAAGTAAGTTCAAGAGCCTACTCCCATGCAGGAGACATAGTTCAAAATATGCAAAGTTCTACGTAAGAAGCTCACACTATTACTCTTATGCAAGGAGCATTAAAAAATTTAAAGTTATGCATAAGACGCTCACACACTTATTCTTATGTAGAGAACATTATTACATAACAAGCAAAGTATTGTGTAAGAATCTTACACATTTACAATTACATAGGGAACATATTACATAACATGCAAAGTACTGCATAAGAAGCTTACACACTTACCCTTAGCAGGGAGCATCTGATGAAGCATGTATATTCCTTCGTAAATGTTCAAAATCCAATTGCTTTGTAAGAAGCATAAGTACAAATGCAGAGTACTGTATCTAAACCTAGAGTTTGTATAGGGAGCATAATTGTACAAAACTAACCACGAGAGCATCCAAATTCTCTGCTTATCCACATGTGGAAAGCAGTAGGATTGACACTCGAGTCACCACACCAGGTAGATCGAGAAGACATGCGCTTGTCTCATCCTTATGGGGTAGAGTCACACCAACACGTAATCAAAGACTGACAGTGGTTTACCTGCAGGAAACATCTTGTAGCAACTTACGATGTTAGCTAATGGTCTACTTGTGAGTGGAAAAATGCAACATCTGTCAGACACAAAGAGTCTCTTACCTTCAAGGGTAGATTGCAATTTCATATACAATTAAGATTAGCTAACTCATGAGGGTAGAGCTCGATATAGTCTTTTAAACATCTGGGATCTGAAAGGATACACCCTAAGACCTCTGGGTTCCAAAGGAATACATCCTAAACCTCCAGGTTCAATGAATGATATGTTCATAAACCTCTGGGTTCGATAATGATGAAAGTCTTTACAACCTCTGGGTTCCATGAAGAAAGCCCATACATCCTCTGGGTTCCATGAAAAAGGTCCATAAAACCTCTAGGTTCTAAGATGAAAATCCATACAACCTTCAGATTACAAAGAACATGTCCTTAAACGTCTAGGTTCTAGGAGGACGTGTTTACAAACCTTTGGGTTTCGGTATAACATATCTCAAAACCTCTGAGTTTCAATAGGACATATCCCAAAACCTTCGGGTTTCAAGATGAAATGTACCAATATTTCACTATACCTCCGGGTATCAGAATACAATATTATTCAAGCATTGATAGTAATTTACATCTAGAGACATATTAAAATATGATACACAGTTAAGAGTGGCCAAGAATCAATAGCAGAGTTCGAAGAAAGTTCCCAAGACGAAACAAAAAGGAATGGAAGTAGTCAAACAATGTTGTTCATTAAAGACAATAGGACGACATGTGCACCTCCGGATACCAAGAATCGATTAGGTTACCTTTGGGTAACAGGACGAAACGTCCAAGGATTGACAAGATTACCTTTGTGTATCAGGATGATATGTCCATGTGATAAACTCTAGGTAGAAGGAAGACACGTCCTAGATGATCCCTGCCATAAAATACTACTCTATGGAAAAGAAGGAGGTATTTTCGTCTTGCTTGCATGTAGACTCAACAACGACACATGCTTAAGGTTCCCTACCAATGGTCAAGGTACTCAAATTACATGTAAGAAACTACAACATCAAAATCTCAAGGGGCAAGAAACATGCGAAACACAATAAAGGGTACCAACATATAGTCAAAGGAAAGGATGCTCCCACTTAGAAATCTTATGTCTCGACCTATAAACTCCGACTTATGCCTACACCAACCTCTTTGGCCTCCACTTGATTTATCATGCAAGAAAAACACATCAACGAATCAAGGAGATGGACATCATTAAATTGCTAACCCAAGGTAAAGAAAAAATAAACATGAAGACATAAGTTTGCTTACTCATACGTGGTGGAAGTACAAATATCAACAAATAACAACGCACTAGACCACCTAGTCTATACTTTTGAACTTCAACATAGTGACTCACCCACTACTTGTCCTATGAGAAAGGAAGTAAGGAAAACATGATAAGCAAAAGCCATCAATGGCCAGTGCCAAGACATGAAAAGAGAAGACCAGAGAAATCAAGTAGGGAAAAGTCAAAACCCTAAATCGCCTCATAAAGCCAGAGAATCCTTAATAAAGGCATAATAAAGTCACAGTTTGAATAAAGGCCGAGTGTTGCTATGACACACCATGGCCCACACAGAGATAGAAAGTCATAAACATGGAAATTTAGAGTAGAAAGAGGTAGAGGATGAAATGATCAAATAGAAGCAAGAACATCAAGGGATAGAGCAGGAACATCATTCTTTATGTACCTGTTCAGAACCTATCCATCAAACATTTAGTTGACTCTCGCTAATCGTCCCCAAGAGGGCCACGCCTCATATTTAAAAGGCATGAAAATGGAGTCTCATAAGATCAGTGTCAGATCACTTGCTTATGGGCATCTATTGGCTTCTACAAGGAAGAAGGCAGCACGAGCCTCCGACCATAGGCCTTTCCTGCTAAGAAAGTACCTCTCCTGCTTTTGGATTATGAAATTCGTGTGCAACCCATTAAAACCCAAAAAATCAGGTATCTCGCCAATGATAACAACCTCAATCTAAAGGCTATGAGCCATTTTTCAAAACTAGCACGACTGTCAAGATAGCCAGGAGCACGAGGACCTTCATCGATGATACGATCACAAGATGATCCACACGATCATCGTCACTCAAACCAAACACATGCCCATTGAAGCATGTCTATGAGTCTATCAACATTGGTTCAGGACACGACATCATGGCGATGGGCCATATCGACGAGTACACTACCTGATCAAGACCATGCGCCTATATCGAACAAGAAATTCAAATTCATTCTCTAGATTATATTTTTCCAATCACACTATGAACCCTTTTGGATCAGTGCCCTTACACCATAGCACTACCAACAAGCAAGTTTGATGGCAAAAACTTTGACATCTCTAGATCACGTCCTACTCCCAATATGCTGCCATGGCACAACTAACGAGTCATACGAAGAAAACCATTTTACTTCGCGCCTTCAAACATGAAACTAGAAAATAAGGGCAAAATGTAGGGAGAATTAATTCATGAGCGAAACCTCAGGGTTAAATCAGGACGCCGATCTCTTGCTTCTGGCTTTCGGCTTCAAGGTCAGGTGACTCCCTCTACCTCCATGCAAATAGGAAAACTTCCGGATAAATATGAATATTCACATATCTGAGGATAAGGTCGTATCTCCCTAAATCTAAGGGAAAAAGAAGATTTATATTATATAAGGATATCCTTAAGAGAATATTATCATATCTAAGGATGTACATGAGTATTTTCTAATCTTAGGAGATAGGAACGACTTTCTACTATAAATAGGGGGCTTCTAACCTAAGAAGAGGATCCTATTTCACCTTAATTCATCCGAGGTAGGAAGATGGACCCAAAAGATCATCTTCATCGACATGCCCATAATAGACATATCTACATGACCAATAATAACCAGACCAAGGTCTCTACTTATTTTAGCACACCCACAAGTCTATTTACTGGCTCATGCCCCAACCTCGTGTCCACAAATACGAAGACACCATGCTCATGAAGCATATCGACAAATCTACCATTTGATCTAGCTGTGCACCCTCTACCTCACATGACTCCTATCAACTACAAGGCCACATGCTCACAAGGCCACATGCTCACAAGGCCACACACCCACCTAGGTCATGTGCCCCCAATAATATGATCTACAAGTGGATTTATCTCTCATTAAATGATACATGGGAAATTCCCATTAAAGGATGCAATTATAAATCTAAACACCTTCCTTGGTGACACGACTCAACACCCACATGAAATCCTTGGTAGCAGGAACCACCAATTGGAGCAGGAAAACCATGCGATCATCACTAGTAGAATGACCGCCATAAGCGATACGAACTATCTCTCCTCCTGCTATCAAGACAACTAACGACACATACTGGCTCATACTCATATAGTAGTAGACTAAAGACAAGACCTCCTGGTTTATCAACAACCAAAGACAGGGGAAGCAATACAATAAGTCGTCTCCTCTATCCTATCATTCCATAGAGCTGAGCTTGAATCACTCTATCCAAAATTTACCCTAACAGTACACATTCTTAAGTTTCATCCAAAATAATTACCTTTGTCATTGATTTTTAACCTTAATTTCAAACCTCTAATACAAAGAATAAGTACTTGGACTTCTTTTCCTCATCCAGTTCGACATGTGAAATTGTTCTTGGATTCATCTTCTCTGACATATACATATAAGAGTACAAAAGCATATAAAGTTTCCACCGGACTACCTAGTACCTCATTATCAATTTGTTTTTTCACTCGCCACGTAGTGCTATATGACACTTTAACATCAAGTCTTCTTTAAACCATACCAATGAGCCTTTTAGGAGTTGGGGGTATCAAATCGACCCAATAATTCTGACATAATTGATGCAACTAGCCTTGGTGTGCCTTTTTTATGTATGTACTTTTAGTTTTCCGAGAATATGTACACGTCTTGTTGTATGTTTTAACCAAGAAAGAATTTGAATTGTTAAGCTTAGCAGCTCATAAAGCCCACTTACAACCGCACTTGTCCTTAAGTTTATAACATTATACATCATATCTTTTCGCATCCAACTTGATTATATCGAACTCAAAAAAATTTCTACTAGCAACTTTTTCAACTAACTCTATAACGTCCTCCTTACATTAGAACTCTTGATCCAAAGTCAAACTCATACCATCTTTCCACTCAACACTATTGGATTGATCTCCGTCTACTCCATGTGTCATCCATATTACGTGCCTCTTCTCCTAAAACATCTTCTCCAATTTTAGCATCTCGTAAGTAACTACATACAAGCAATCTTCATAAAGAATCATCAAAACATCATTACCATTAGGATTTACACTACCAACTACACTTTCCCGATTACCTACATTATCTAGATTTTGTACACAATCTCAATTTTCCTCAACTCCATTAAATTGTTTATGTCCTTTCATTTGTTCGACATCATTGATAATTGATGCAGTGTCAAGTTTCACCAAAAAGCGACACTACAGTTGCAAGTGAACAACGTAGTTGTAGTACTTCAAGTTATCGATCCCACGAGGACTTCGATTGTATGCTACGAATCTCAGGATTGACTTAAACAAAAAAAAGAAAATAAAAAGATTGTTTTGTGAGTGTAAAAAGAAATGACAACAACTTAAAGTAAATAAAAAGATGTAAATCAATGGGGGAAAAGCGTTAGGCATATAGGACATTTGCAGAGAATCATGCATAAAAGAAACGTAATGTTTAAGGATTAGAATTAAGCAACGTCTAGAACTTTGAAACATTAATTTAGATCCTCTCCACTTTCGAAGTTCAGGATTCTATATTTTTAATAACCAATGGACAACGCCTTTTGCATGACCTTGTAGAGATTAAACATGCATTATATGGATTCAAGTTTGATAAGTTCACTGAGCCAAAGTGATCTACTATCGAAGACTCCTTGTAACTTAACTTGTCAAAGGTTTAGGTTCAGGTGATTTAACAAGCTTTTGGAATGAAAATCTACCTATAAATAAACTACTAGATGCGCAGTAAAGTAATCATGCAATAAGATCAACCGACACAATGAAAATATGAATCCCTAATCAAATAATAACACCTTATGATGATACGATCTCTTTGAGAAGCCTTAAATCCTAATAGATAGATTACTCAGACATGGAGCACAAAACACAACAAGTAATTGATAGATCAAGTTTTCACCCGAGATAACACTGCAAGCGCACAGATGTACGTTATAGTTGTTTGGGATCGAATCCACAGAGACCAAAGGTAGCACGAATAATATAGAATCAAACAGCGGGCTAAGGCTAAAAATATGTCTTTAAGAATGATGCAAAAA
>OVAN01002355.1:0-33951 GCA_900406275.1 Anastatica hierochuntica | reverse complement strand
TAAATGCGAGATCGAGAAAGACCATGTGTTTTCTTGGTGGAGAAATAGTGGATTTGTGGATATTGTTGAGAAAGTTTTGGACTCGAACCCATTGGTTGAGGCCCAAATTTGATGCTGACATGGCGTTTCCTAAGGCTTTAGCAATAAGCTGACGTGTACACTCCTAAAAGCCGCAATTAATCCCTTTTATATAGTTATTAGATGTAATTGCCCACATTCACTCAATATCACTCAATATAAAATCCACGTGGCACCATTGACTTTGTTGCGAAGTAGTCGCCGTGTAAACAGAAGAAACAAATAATGTGAGATAAAAGAATCAAAACGAATCAGAGAGAAGAAGAAGAAGAAGGATGCCCTATTACACCAAAGTCGACGACGAAGTAGATGACTGTGATGAGTACGATGCAACGTTGTATACTGGAGGCTATGACATCACCGTGACGTACGGCCGCTCGATTCCGCCGTCCGACGAGACGTGTTACCCTCTCTCGTCTCGCTCCGGCGATGCCTTTGAGTATCAACGACCCATGTTTTCTTCAATCCATGAGCCCTCTTATTTTGGCGACCAAGCACTTAAAACAGAATACAACAGCAATGCTCGACCCGGAGGCGGTCACGGCGAAGGTTACTACGGTGGAAGGAAACCGGGGTATGTCGGATCTGCATTGGGCGGACCAGATTTTGGCCCAAAATCTGAGTCGGAGCACGGATCTAGTTACGGACATGTGTCTAAGGAAGATGGAGATTTCAGGAAGACTAGCCATGGCCATAGAAAGGATTATGACGATGACGAGAATAATGACAAGAGAAAGAGCCATGAGCACAAAAAACATGTACGTTTTTATCTAATTTACAGATTTTGTATGTAATTTCTTGTTTGGTTTCTTGATCTTGTTATCAAAAGAACACCCATAGAAAGTTTCTATCTTTGGATTGGGGAGTCGACTGGATTTGAAATGTTAGCTATGACACTGTTCAAGGATCTTAGATGAATCGTCATTGAGATGTTGCAGAGTGGCAAGGATTCTGATGATGAGAATAGCAAGAAGAAAGAGAAGAAGAAGTATAGGAAAAAAAATGACAAAAATTCTGATGATGATGAGAAAAAGAAGAGGATGGATTATCATTATGGTGATTACGATGAGAAGAAGAAACACAAAGATCATTATGATGGTGATGATGACTATAAGAAGAAGAAGAAGGATTACTACAAGGGTCACAAGGATCATGATGGTGATGATTATGACAAGAAGAAAAAGAAGGATCATGGTTATAATGATGATGGTGAGAATAAAAAGAAGAAGGATCACTATAAGCACCATGACTAACCTTTCTTTTCTTTGAGATTTTGTATCTTAAGATTCAATAACTAAATAAGTAAACTTGTTATCTTTGCGTCTATGTTAATTGCTGTTTTGTTCTCCTTCTGACTTTATGCTCATCTTCCCACAAAGTTGTTTGGAATAACGCATACTGAGTTTTCTAATGATATCTTTTGGTTTAACGAGTCGGTGTAGATGACCTACGACAGGCTTCGTTTACGTGGAAATAAATACAAAAGAAACCTGAAGGGGGGCATATCGGTTTTTATGGTACCAATTTTTATATCCGCCATTTGTTGTGGTAGCTCTCAACAGTTCACCTTCCGATTGCCGTCAAATCATAAACCAATATTTATTTTTTTTCCATCTAGATATTATATTACAATAACGGGATAAGAAATCGTACAAAGCCGGCAAAGAACCATGTCTTTCCGGAGTCAAAAGCTGGCAAATCTAAAAAAGACTTCCGGAACCAAAAGCGGATTAAACTCTATCCGAACTACAACCCGAAAGGCTAAGCCTAGAGCCAAATATACATGAAACTACAACAACTAAAAAAAAAACACAGCACTTAAGAAAAGGATAAAATGGAGGAACAAATTGCAATTTAAAGATAAGTATGAACTTAGAAGAAAGATGGAATGATTGGAGGAGAAGTTGAGCTGAACTTCACAAGCCACAATTATTAGGAAGCATCTCTGATCGGCACTCATTATAATGCTCACTAACTAACAGCGAGCCACGAGAAACACCGATGAGATAACAATCCAGGCCTACGAGCATAAGCACCGTAAAGGTACCAAGAGGAAGACGACGACCAAAGGCTAGAAGTTTTACGCACCTCTTTACTGAGAACCCGGAAACATCTCCACAAAAGCATCCCGTTGGTCCTAGCTAGTAGGAGGAGGGCACCTCTCGCACAATCCAAAAACCACTAAATCCGTACAGACGATCAAAAGCACAGAACAACAACACAATAATGTTCCACCCCTGAATCCACTTTCTTCTAATAACCAGCCTACTACCAAACTGAAATTACTAAAAAACTAATAAGATAAACTGAGACCTGACCTTCAAGAACATTCAAGAACAGAGCAGAGACAAGCGAAAGGACCGAACACCAAGAGCCACCAACAAATAGTCGGAGAGGTGAAATCCCGCCGGCACAACAAAGCGAGAGACATCAAGCTTTTCCGAGAGCTCTTCACTCAAACCAAGAAAGGCTTAACCTGCCTATGTTCTCAGAGAGGCTCAAACGTTCTAACCCCAGCCGATTCCTTACCAAACCTTCAACACCTCCGTAAGAGAAGATGGTGAGACCGTAAAACCGAAGAAATGAGACAAATACTCCTCGCGAAACTCTACCCTTTATCCCACAGCTTGTGATTGTCAAACTTAAACACCAAGGGACATATCTCGAGATTCACAAAGTATCAATGCTACAATCTACAAAGAGAGAAGAGAAACTACACACCGGAAAGCTGAAACAAACCGACGGCGACTCAAGGGAAAACGCCGATCGTCGGTTAAGGTCTCCAGATTTAGGGATCTACCAGGAGAAAGGATCGCCGATCTCTGCAACTAGAGAGAGAATGTTAGTTTTAAGGATCAATCATAAACCAATATTAGGCTCATCGATTATTTTAGGAGTAGATAATTGAATTTTGCGAATAGACGTTTAGTTGGGAAAATATAATAGTATTTTAAGCAGATGGATAAAGTGTTTGTGGATTTTGGATAAAGATAGGTAGATAAGACTTTCTTATTTGAGTAGAGGATTTTGTTATTTCTTATATGGTTCCAAATGAGAAGGAAGAAGATGTACTTATAGCCTCCAAAATACAAAATATTTCAAAATATTTCAAGTTTATTATTCAACAATCCTTTTTTAAACTTGATTTTGTCACTCTAAGCAAACTTCGTATCATGATAAAGTCTTTGCGATTTAGAGGCTTAGTTGATCAATCATCTTCAAGTATTCCAATTATACATCCTTCGCCAACACACTCTTGAATGCAATGATTACTAGTGTTAATATATGTTTGCTTTGATTATGAAATACTGGGTTTTTAGCCATGTCTATAGCAGACTTGTTGTCGACAAAAAGTTTTTTGGTTTCTCTTGTAGCAAACTTAACTACTTTACTAGGTTCTACAACCATTGCATGACAAAACACATGAAGTAGCCACTACATAGTCCGTTTCACAAATAGAAAGAGTGAAAGTCAGTTGGTCTTTCAAATTCCATGTAAAAGTCGTATTTCCAATGTAGAACTCAAAACCACTTGTGCTTTTACCTCAATTCCAAGATAATGAGTTGTCGCTGGATACCCCATGTTTTGACTCATACCTCAAACTACATAAAGAATGTTAGGTCTTGTGCATGTCAAGTACCATACACTTCCAAATAAGGTTTTAAAGAATGTTGGATCGACAATCTCTTACGTTCCATTGACATGGAAAATGGATTTGAGTCATCCATCTTAAATTTCTAAAGAACCTCTTACATATCCTTTTTGAGTGATGAAGATTCCATTTACTTCTTTTCTTCTCTGATTCCAAGATAACTAGACATTGATCCAATGTTTTTCATCTCAAACTCCTTAATCATCACCATCTTGAACTCCTTGAACTCACTTGGGTAGTTGCCTGTGACAATCAAGTTTTGAGTTTTAATATGAAGTGCATGCTCATATAAACATTTGATGAAATATTTCTTCTCAAGACACTTATTAGTCCGAGTAATCCAAGATGTCGGGGCTTCTTTAGATCCAAATAGCACTTTGTACAACATCAAGACTGTGCCTTCTTCTCCTTTAA
The DNA here is from genome assembly GCA_900406275.1 of Anastatica hierochuntica. Classification (NCBI taxonomy): domain Eukaryota; kingdom Viridiplantae; phylum Streptophyta; class Magnoliopsida; order Brassicales; family Brassicaceae; genus Anastatica; species Anastatica hierochuntica. The sequence continues at coordinate 29,807 of OVAN01002355.1, read as the reverse complement.
CTATGAAACATTTTGGTTGCTCATCAAGATCACCTTTTATGAAGCCCGACTTAATATCTATTTGATTTATTCTCCATTTCGTTGGAGTAGCTGGAAAAAAATATTAGTTTAACTGTATTTAAAGTGCGGCAGGAGAGACACCTTGTCATAGTCGATTCTCGTTGTTTGACTATTGCCTTTTGCTACTTACAATCTTGCTTTCTATCATTCAACTTCTGCTTTAGAGTTCTTCTTTACTTTGTACACCCATTTCACAATGGTTTCCTTGTGCCCATTTGGAAGTGAAGCTAACTCCTGATGTATGTCAAGTTTCACCAATTTTAATAAAAATACTCTGCAAGTGCATAAATGGCGAAGTATTACTTTAGGATCGAATCCACGAATAAAGTAGTGCATTAAAAATCTTTAGACATTCAAACCAGTTAAGAAGAAACAAAGACTATTTTTTTTTATTAGAATTAAAGAAACAAATCAAAGTAGAAAAAAGAAAATATTAGCGAAAAATAATCGTTAGAAAAATAGAAATCGCACAGAAACATAAACTAACATGTCAGGGTTCATACTTTAGGGTACTTTTAGCTTAGGTTCAGAACACAACCTAGATGTTAATTCTCTCCACTTTCGAGTCTCGCGATCCTATACATTTAACGACTAAGGGACTCAACATTTGATGGTTCTTTCATAAGACAAGTATGCATTACCAAGTTTATGTAATTGATTGTTCATAATTCTATATCGAGACACTTTCATTGCCTGTATTAAATTTCACATCAAATTCTAGTTCAAGTATCACGATAAGCTTTTACAATGCATACTAACTTAGGTTCAATTCACAAGACGACCAAACAAGAAAATAATATTGATTATGAGTAAAGTGATAACGTATATGATAAACCTTATTAATCCCTAAGAAAAAAAAAGATCATGAACTCGTGGAACCTTGTATCTAGCTAGCAAACTACTCAAGATTAAACATGTAAATCACGCCGCAAGAAAGAGAAAAAGCATGATATGAATCACAGACAAGAGAGGAACGAGAAAACTGCTTTATTGATTAATTGGTGAAGAAAGTTTGAATCCTTTAGGAGGAAAAGGGAACAATGTAAGGATTGAGTCCTGCAATCCTTACGAAAAAGTTGGTGAAACTGACTTGGTCAAGTCAAGTGAGAATCAAGGGATTTAACAAGAAAGATTAGCCAGTTTAAGAGGGGAATGGACTAAGGTAAACATGAATGTATGATTTTCTTAGCACAAACTAAATGTTAAGATAATTGGGTTTTTTTGTAGTAAGAAAGCCAATCTAAAATATGCAAGCCAGAATCCATGAAATTCAGATATGACTAGTCGGATTCAGAAAATGTGCAAGCCTAGTAGTTGTGTGAGTTAATGGGTGGAAGGTTAGATGGGTAGTTATTGGCGGGTACCACATGATTTTGGCACATAATTGAAATGACAGTTATTCCTCACCTTAAGAAGGGGATTAAAACTAAGTAGAGAGGCAATACACATTCAAGAGGACCTTCCAAAGAGGACCCAAAATAGAAATTGGAGAGAATCGCCAAAAGGATCTAAAGAGATATCGTACAACTGATAAACTTGTTTGGATTATTCTGGACACAAGATCCGAGAGGGCTACATTCGGGGATTTAAGAGAACGATGGCGGTTTGTTTTAGGTTAGAAGAGAACCAAACATAAGGAACTAGGAACACAAGGAAATGAGAAGGGATTCACGTTCGGGAGGAAAGAATCCAAATTCAGTTGAAGGATCTGATAGAGAAAACTTAGAAAAAGGGAGGATCCAAGTTTTGGTAGTTGATCTGTGATGTGGGGTAAAGTTTTACCCTAATTAAAACCTAACTGCAAGTGCACAATAATCACACGAAGTAGGGATCGAATCCATGAAGACTAGAGTTTCTAATTTAGGATCCATTGATTTTCGATTAAGCTAAGAAAGAAATATGCAGGGTGTTTTACGATTTTTATTTGGTTTTTATTATGATTTAATGATGCAAAACGAACTCCTATTCTACATGCCAATTTACAAAGGAAAAATCAATGATGAATATGCATCAAACAACTAGAGAGTGTTTAACAAGCAAGCAAGATTCTAATATAAAGTAGGGACATAACGCTATGGTCTATAACATGATATGATCCTAGATGAAAGGATCAAGTTCCTTGATGCACTCCATGGGTTGTGATGATGATCAGAAGATTAATGCTTGTTCAATGGCTGAATGAATGAATCAAATGAAACTTCTTGAAGCTGCGGAATCACTTCAAGACTTTCTGGATTACACACTTAAAAAGATTGTAACGATGGATTGTTTGAAACTTATAAGAGGTGTTGATTCACTCCTAGACTATCAGAAGTATGCTTGTAATGCAAGGACATAATCCGAATACACTAAACAAGTTTTTTTTATCAAACAGAATTTAGAGAGAGATTTTTGATTAAGAAAAAGGTTTGATAAGTTTTCTACAATGAGAGCCACGAAATTATAAAGAAGAAAAGAGAGAGAGAGAGAGAGAGAGAGAGAGAGAGAGAGAGAGAGAGAGTGCATGAGAAATAAAGGTTTGTACATGCACAAAGCCTAGGAAATCAAAGCATACATTAAATACTAAGTTTGAACATAAAAATTGGCTCATCTTCTCTTATTTTCGTCACCCCCTTTTAACGTAGAATAAATCACTTATTTTTGGCTTGAGTTTCATCAGGAGGTGTTTTATTTAAGTGTTGTTGTCTTACCTCATTAAAAAGTTTACTTGGAAAACCCATTGGGACAAAACCAAGTGAAGGAAAAAAAGTATAAGTCACAACACCTCTCTTGATTACTTGCTCAAGTAGCTTGAATCATAACCAGAATAATTGGAAAAGCATACTCAAGACTGCCTTGGATAGTGTATAAGAGTTGTTCTAAAGCTTGCTTGAATCTTGCACCCTTGGACTGAGTCATTGGACCAAGGGGAACATGTAAGTCTTTGTCTTTTGCTTCCGCAGCTTCAAGCGGCTCCTTTTCTCCTTCTTTAACTCCATTAAGCTCTAGTTCAAGCTGCTACTCCATCTCCTTAGCTTATTCGGTTCCTTTGCTGGTCATGATCACATCATCCTCTCCCACTTGAAAAGGATTTGACCTCAAATCTGCTTTTTCTGCACAAAAAGGAACTAGATCAGTAATATTGAAGTTTGAGCTTACATTATACTTACCTTGGAGATCCAGCTAGTAGGCGTTGTTGCTGAGCTTCTTCATGATTTTAAAAGGACCATCAATTCTGGGTGTAAGCTTCGACTTTCTTTCATTAGGAAACCTCTCCTTTCTTAGTTGTATCCAAACTAAATCTCCATCTTCAAAGATCCTCTATTTTCTGCCTTTGTTAGGCACACATAGTCGATTTTCAAAGTAGAGAAATCAATCACTTTTAAAGTATTTACCACTTCCAAACTTTTCATAAGAAGCATATATCCTAAAATCAAAATCAGTGGTGTATAAAGTTTTGATTTGCTCAAATCCAAGTAACTTAGTCTCAAGAGTAGTTAAGAGAACATACCTTCGAGATACGACATCATCAACAACATTTTCTTTACGTTTTTGTATTTGATCACATAAGGGAAGGTTTCAATGAACTCAATCCATCTAGCATGTCTCTTGTTCAGTTTTTGTTTTCCTTTTAGATGCTTAGGTGATTCATGATCAGTGTGTATAACAAACTCCTTAGTCCAAAGATAGTGCTGCCACGTTTGCAAAGCCCTCACAAGTGCGTAGAATTCTTTATCATAATTTGGATAATTCAGTGTGGCACCTCGAAGCTTCTCACTAAAGAATGCAATCGATCTTTTCTCCTGCATAAGAAGAACACCAATACCAACTCCAGATGCATCACACTCAATTTCAAATGTCTTATTAAAATCAGGAAGTGAAAAGATAGGAGATTGAGTAAGCTTCTCTTTTAAAGTCTAAAATGCATTTTCTTGTTCCTACTTGAATCTAACTTTCTTCTTTACTAATTCAATAAGTGGTACAGCCAAAGTGCTGAAATCTTTGATAAATCTCCTATATAATTAAGCTAGTCCATGAAAGCTTCTTACTTCACCAACTATTTTTGGACTTGGCACTCTTTAACTGCTTTGATTTTTTCTTCATCAGCCTTAATTCCATCTGCACTTATAAAAAAAATCCTAAAAAGTCAAGGTTATCTTTTCCAAAAGTGCATTTCTTTAAATTAGCGAACAAAGTTTCCTTCCTAAGCACTTCTAAGACTTGTCTAAGATGCTCAACATGTTCCTCCAAGTTCTTACTATAAACCACGATGTCATCAAAGTAGACTACTACAAAATGACCTATGAAAGCTCTAAGAACATGGTTCATTAGTCTCGTGAAAGTGCTAGATGCATTAGGTAGCTCAAATGGCATCACTAACCATTCATATAGCCCGTGTTGAATTTTGAATACAGTTTTCCATTCATCCCCTTCTTTCATCCTAATATGATGATATCCACTTTTTAAATCAACCTTAGAGAAGATGCTAGATCCATGTAATTCATCAAGCATATCATCTAATCTAGATATAAGATATCGATACTTTATAGTGATATTGTTGATGGCTCTGCAATCAACACACATCCTCCAGATACAATCTTTCTTTGGTACAAGAAAAACAGGTACTGCACATGGGCTCATACTCTCATGAATGTGTCATTTCTCCATAAGTTCAGTAATTGTCGTTCAAGCTCTTTAGTTTCCAACGGATTGGTTTTGTGTGTTGGTTTGTTTGGAAGAGAGGCTCCTGGTATGAAACCAATTTGATGTTCAATGACTCTGATTGGTGGCAATCTTTGGGGACTCTCTTCTGGAAATACATCATGAAATCCCTGCAAAAGTAATTATATTTTGCTAGGCAAATCCTACATTGAAAGATTTAAGTTAAAACATTCTTTAAGAATAAACAGAATGTGTGGGAAGTGACTTCCTTTTGGCTTCTTGAGCATAAGATTGACTGGCTGTTTGAGTTTAGAATCAACTTGTGCTTTGATCTTTTTCATACTGATCTAATCTTGATGAACCTCTTGAGGAGTTAATGGAACCAAAACCGTCTTCTTTCCTTTAAATTGAAAGGAATATCGATTGGTAAAGCCATCATGTATCACTCTTCGATCTGATTGTCATGGCCTTCCAAGCGGAATGTGACAAACATCCATTGGTAATACATCACACAATATCTCATCTTCATACTTCCCAATAGATAATGGAACCATTACTTGGTTCTTTACCTCCATTTCCCCTTGATCATTAAGTGACTACAACTTGTAAGTCGTTGGTCGTTTCATCACCTTCAAACCAAGCTTCTCCACCATGATTTTGCTGGCTATATTGTACTGCTCCCTCCATCAATGACTAGGCTACACACTTTATCAAAAACAACACAACGAGTATGAAATAGATTCTCTCTTTTCTCATCTCCATCAATCTTGATTTGCAAGGTTAGAGTTCTTCTTGTAACGAATAGCTCTCCTTTGGTAGGCATCTCCACTTGCTCTTCTAAGGCCTCTGTTTCGGATTGCTCATCTTCAAATTCCAGCTCTCCATTGTCTCTTAAAACCATCACACATTTGTTGGAGCACTCATTTGAATAATGGTCAAAACCCTTGCACTTAAAGCATTGTATATCTCTGGATTTGGAAGTTGTTGCTTTTTCTTTTCACTTGAGGCTTTATTCTTCAGTCTTTGGCTTATAAAATGGCTTAGAATCCTTGTACGTGCTGGTCTTCTCATCTTTTTGTATTTTTACTTGTTGGGCACATGACTAGACTTGTAACTCTTTCTCTTTAACTGTTTGTCAAACATGATTGCCTTGTGTAGAAGTTTTTCTAACTCCACATAGTGATGAACCTCCAATTTTTCTGTAATATCTCTGTTCAGTCCTCCCATAAATTGAGCCATAGTAGCTTTACGGTCTTCTTGAATATCAGCTATTAGCATTAGAGTTTTCATCTCTTTAAAGTACTCTTCCACAAACCGGTTCCCTTGAGACAAGTTTCTGAGTTTAAAGTGCAACTCTCTATGGTAATGACTTGGCACGAACCTTCTTCTCAAGATAATCTTCACCTGATTCCAAGTTTCTATGGCATGGTCTCCTGCACGTCTCCTGGTTGTAACCAAATTATCCCACCAACTCAAAGTATAGTCTTTAAATTCTATAGGAGCAAGCTTCAGTTTGCATTCTTGTGTGTAATCTCTGCAGTGGAACACAAGTTCTATCCTTTTCCTCTATTCTAGATACTCTTCTGGATCACCAGTGTCTCTGAAAAAAGGAATTGCAAGTTTGATACCACCAAGAGGATCAATGGCTTGCAGTTATCTTTCTTCTCTGTCACGTCTTCTTCTTCTTGAGCCATTAGATCGAGAAATATGGTTGTAATAGTTCTCAGTTGCAGAATGCTATGGACTTCTTATGGATCTTTCATGACCAGGCTGATCAATCTCATTTCTGAAGTTATCTAGTCTTTGATCCATCAAAAAAGTCGTTCTAGCTGTTAAAGATCCTAGTAAGAGTTTATATTGATTTTTGGCTTCAGCTTCTTCATTATTTGTTCCCGCCATGGTTCCAATTTAAATTCAAGCAAAGAACCAGTAAAAGTGCTTACAGAAATATTACAATTGCCAACAAACCTCAACAGAATTGAAATAACACTTTCATATTGCTTAGGAACACTAATTCACGTTTTCTTCAAGTTTGTGACATTTTGATCAGTTCTAACAAGTACAACACATGATCTAAGTAGATTAGATCCTAAAGAACAAGTTTATAACAAGTTTTCAAGCCTAGACTCACTCTGATTGCAGAATACGAAAAGTCATAAAATTCGCATATTGTAAATAACAAGGAAGAACACAACCTGTTCATGAAGTTTGCTCTGATACCACTTGATATGATCCTAGATGAGAGGATCAATTCCCTTGATGCACTCCATGGGTTGTGATGATGATGATCAGAAGATTATTGCCTGTTCAATGGCTGAATGAATGAATCGAATGAAACGTCTTGAAGCTGCTGAATTACTTCCAGACTTTCTGGATTACACACTAAAAAAGATTGTAAGGATGAATTGTTTGAAAATTCTAAGAGGTGTAGATTCACTCTTAGACTATCAGATGAATGCTTGTAATGGAAGGATATAATCCGAATACACTCAACAAGCTTTTGATCAAACAAAATTCAGAGAGAGATTTTTGATGACGAAAAAGGTTTGATAAGTTTTCTACACCGATAGCCACAAAAATTTAAAGAAGAAAAGAAAGAGAGAGAGACAGAGAGTGAGTGATTGTTGATAACCTGAGATTTCTCCAATGCCCAATGTTTTCTCTTATTGATAGTTTGACATTTTTTACTTCCTAATTTTATTTTTATTTACTGTTAATTTCGTGCATCATATCTCAAACACAAAACCTCCTAGTTTTGCTTTAGCTTAATTCCACTCTAATAAACTCATAGTGTGGTTCTTGGTCCTTGAGGATTCGATCCCTAAGTACTACTACAACCATTGTGCACTTGCAGCATTGTGGTATTTCTCGGGGTAAAACTTTGAGCACATCAAGTTTTTGGCGCCGTTGCCGTGGACTAATTCAATTACATACGAGAGTCTAATTAGGATTTAGTCTAAGACTTTTTCGTTTTTCGTTTTTCATTTCTTTATTTTTACTTTTATTTATTTATTTTTTTTGTTTACTCTTTGTTTATTCTATTAACTTCTTGTGATAGATTAAGAATAACAAGTACTACATAATTTCTTTTCACTTGATATTCCAGGAAAGTCGAAATGGAGCTTCAACATTAAACAATAGGAGAATTCGATTCACCGAGTGCTTCTTACATCAACCGAAATCCAATATTCCCTGCACAACCTTTAGGAGAGTTTAATATTAGCCATGAAATCGTATCATGGGCTGATAAACATCAGTTTCATGGCTTAACTGAAGAAGACCCCAAGGATCATATCGAAAGAATCAAAGAAATCTGCAGCATAAGAAGATCCAATGGAGTTTTTAATAATTATTTGAAGTGAAAGTTGTTCTCATTATCTCTAGTTGAGAACACCAAGAAGTGATTAAAGACTCTTGCTCGTGGATCAATCACTACATGGGATCAATGCAAAAGAGCTTTCTTGAAACACTTCTACCCGAAGAAGAGATTGGAGCAGTTGAGAAGGAGAATTTCATATTTTCAACAAGAGGTAAATGAGTCATTCTTCAAGGCAGTAGAACACTTCAAGGTTTACCAAAGAGACTACCCTTATCATGGTTTTGAGGAGCTAAATTTGTTGAACTTCTTCTATGAAGGAATTGCTGAAAATTTGAGGATGGCACTCGACATTGCAAGCCGAGGGAACTTCATGAATAACACTGCTGCTCAAGCTAACATTCTTATTGAAAATCTAGCTGAGAGCAAAAAAAAAAATCATATCCAGTTCAAGAAAGAACAGTGGAAGCCATCAAACTGAACTCTGACTCTACAAAGATCTCTTAGCTGAAATCTATGGTCGCTTAACTTCTAAGGAGCAAAAAAATGAGTTTGAATTACCATGAGGACGTGAGAGAGGCTTCTGGAAGTGCTATTCAATATCATAAAAGTGATGGTGTCCATGGGCTATAAAGGGAAGTTCATTACATCAATAGTCTACGGGATTCCCATCAAAATTGAAACCGAGAAAACTTCGGAAATGAAGATCTTCAAATGCAGCAGCAGTTCAATGACTTTGAGATGAAATTAGAATCTATTTCTAATGCCAAAGACGTGGCCTTATCCTACTCAGAGAATGAAGTTGAACTTTTGTTTCAACAAGTCCTAGAGGGTCTAAAGGAAAACGCCCGAAATATGGACAACGTGTACAATCATCTCAATGGGAAGATCGACAGGCTATATGGGAAGCTTATGGACATGTTTAATCATGTCAAAATGTTTGATGTTCAAATTTCTCAAAGTGTAGAAGGTGTAAAGACATAAGGTGGCTTTCTTCCTGCGAAACTCGAGAGAAACCCAAAATCTTGCAAGGTGATTGAAATTCAGTACAAGGAAGAAGATGTAGTTGAGCTTATGCAAAAATTTGTAGATGTTAATTCAATTTTTGCTGTTGATCTATTACCAAGATTTGATATTGATGAGCCAACACACAGAGCACCACATCAAAGGAGGCTTCATAATATAGAAGATCCGAAGAAGGTTGTCTTCTCATGTGAAATCAATGGTGTGGATTTTCAAGAACTTCTTTGTGACTTTGGAGCTACTACAAATATCATGCCTAAATCCATTGCAAATCAATTGGTGATTAGCAACATCAAGCCTGTCCCATGTATCTCAAGTTTAGAGATGATGTGAGATTCCAAATGGATTCGTGAAGGATGTAACAATGCAATTTGGAGGATGCTTGGTTCCTTTGATTTCAAAATTCTTAAGACAAATAAAGACTCTACGATGCCACTGATTCTTGGGAGTCCTTTCTTTTCAACAGTGGGAGCAGTTATGAATTATCGTAATCGACGAGTCTATTTCTCTAGAATCAAGAGGAGAGTGTTCTACCCTGCAATCTCCACAACAAATTCAATCCTTACTCCTTAAGTGTGTGTCGACACTGTAAAATATGTATTTTATCTTGATGGACGTTCCAAAGGAGCTTCAAAATTAGTACCATCCACTCATCAATGGTACGTACACATTGCTAACTATCTACAAGCTGACATCGAACCTCCTCAATTCTATAGTTACAAGAATAAGAAGTTCTTGAAGGATGTTAGATGCTTTTTTGGGATGGGAAATACCTATACAAGAACTTCTTTGATGAAATGTATAGAAGATGCATCCCGAAAGAAGATTTATCAGGCGTTCTTTTCGTTTGTCATGGTTCAGATTATGGAGGACATTTTGCAACTTTCAAAACAGTCTCCAAGGTATTACAAGCTGGTTTTTGGTGGCCTACTAGGTTTAAGGATACCCAAGACTTTATATCCAAGTATGATTTCTGCCAAAGAAAAGGGAACACCAACAAATGAAACGAGATGCCACAAAACTTCATCCAAGAAGTCAAAGTTTTCGATGTTTGGGAATCGAATTTATGGGCCTGTTTCCTTCTTCTTTTGAAACAAATATATTCTTGTTTGCTGTTGACTACATGTCTAAGTGGGTGGAAGCCATAACCATCCCCAGAAACGTTGCAAAAGTGGTGATGAAGATGTTCAAATCGATCATTTTCCCAAGATTTGGTGTCCCACGAGTTGTTATAAGTGACAGTGGATCACACTTCATCAAAAAAGTGTTTGAGAATATCTTAAGGAAGAATGGAGTTAAACACAAGGTTGCTACACCTTATCACCCACAAACAAGTGGACAAGTTTAAGTCTCTAACCAAGAAATCAAAAGGATCCTAGAGAAGACTGTGGGGAAGACAAGGGAAGATTGGTCAACAAGGATTGATGTCACTCTTTGGGCTTATCAGACAACATACAAGAAACCTATTGGGACTACTCCTTTTCATATACTCTATGGAAAGTCATGTCATCTTCCAGTAGAGATCGGGTATAAGGCTGAATGGGCAGTAAAGAAGCTCAACTACGACATCAAACATGCTTTTGAGCGAAGATTGATCCAACTGAAAGAGCTTGAGGAAATTCGCCACCATGTTTATGAGAATTCTAGGATTTACAAAGAAAAAGCTTAAGGCATATCAGGATAGGAAGATTTTTCCTCAAGTATTTTCACCAAATGACCAGGTTCTACTCTTCAATTCACGCCTAAAGCTCTTTCTCGGAAAGCTGAGATCAAGATGGTATGGACAATTCAAGATCAAAGAAGTGAAACCATACAGTGCTGTTGTATTATGGAATCGAGATGGAGGAGATTTCACGGTCAATGGACAATGCCTTAAGCCATATCTTGCAGACAATGACTACACCGAAAGGGAAACAATTCCCTTAAGCAATCCACCTCACATTTAAATGTGAAAGGAGTTATTTAGATGTCTAATAGTAAGTTTTTATTTTTGCAGGATTTTAGAAAATCAAGAAAAAAAATAGGACTCAAGAACAAACCTGAAAGTTGTTACTAGGTGGCAACTGAAAAATATAGGAGCGTGCCACAGAATGGCACTCGACCGGTGTTAGAGCCAAAATGCCTCAAATTTAGTTTTTCAATTATGGCAAGAAAGCGGATCCAAATCATTTAAGCCATCTCTCGCACCATTCCATACATTTATTTGAGACAGGAGAAGGATGTTAAGGACCGCCAATCAAACTAAATCATCAAATCAAAAGTTCTTGGAACAAAGTGATGATATCATGAAGAATACAGAAGATATGTTTGAGAAACGCCATCAATTGATCATACTGAAGCACTAAGAGCTATTTATTCTAGAATCCTAGGGTGTCTAAAACAATACCAGAAGAGTTTAAATACCTTTATTTTCGTAAGAACTTGCTTTGGAAAGGAAGAAAAATGAAGAAAACTCAATCCGGACAGGTTCTGGATGTTTGGCAAAAATACTGGGTTTCGCCAAAAAATGGCCAACACCCAGTCACAGAGACTCCACCACTTGGTCCCAGGAGACATTCCAGCACCGGCCCACGGAGCACCCAAGACCAGAGTGCGCCACTAGGGAGCACGCAGCCGGTCCTAGCCCTCATGCGCCTCAACCCGTCCGTGCCTTTTCCTCCAACAACCGGCCGCGAACACTTCCTTGTCCAAAAACGGTCCCAGCCACTCCAGCACTCGGTACCACACCTCCATGGCCTCAATCCCACCATCCCTCACACACAGACCATGGACCATGGACAACGCCCCATCCAGACACACATATAGCCACAAAAAAGCATCCGAACACGTCTGGAAACGCATTTTCTTGGCCGGATCAATACCAAACTCAAAATCTGCATGTACCAGCACCTAAATCACGTTATATGCATAAATTCAAGATGTTTTGAAGGCTGAGACGTTCAAAACACAAAGCACACACTTGGAGCTTCAAGAATTCTCAAACTGAGCAATTTTTGCAACCAAGCCAAACCATATCCGCCATGTAAGGAACTAACCAAACTTTTTCTAGTACTTAATACAAGTCATAAGGAGTATTTTGAGACATCAATTCATACCTAAAGACTCTAAGACTCAAAGGCGAGGCAATGGAGACAATATTGCAAGAAATCGGACCATAAATGAATTTTGATAAGGAGTATCATTTTTTATCATAGCCAAGCGGTATTGTGACCAGAATGAGAAGTGTTTTTAGGCTACAAAAGATTTGATCAAAGCAGAGCCACTCTTCAAGCACATTCAAAGGCTTAAAAGTGCGATCAAATGGATGAAGAATGCAACCGGAGCATCTAAAGAGCAATCTAAGCCAAACCAGCAGTCATGCCTGATCATTTTCATCCAATATAAAATTTAAATTTTCATCCAATTACATCAAAATGCCATTAGAAAATGATATATTAAATTTCATAAAGGATATCATAGGTTTTAAGAGATATTAATAAATTTATAAATAAACACAACAAATTAATTATGAAACACATATCTTATCAAGATTCTCTTAATATCTTTTCTTTTTAAATCCATCAAATAAATATTATTTTTAAATAAATAAATGAATCATAAAAGTTTACAAAAAAGTAAATGAATCTTAAAAATTATTTAATCTCTGACAATTATTATTTTTAAAATAATCTAAAATAAATTATATTTCAACTAAACAATATACTTTAGTTATATTAGTATAAATTATTTGAAACATAATCAAAATTCTAATAGTTTATATTTTCGTAATTTATAAAAATAAAAATTATTAAATTAATACGGACACAAAACATAATTTCTTTAAGACCATGTTAAACGTAATTGTTTCAAAAACACAATTTTATTTAACACAATACTTTTCTTCACTGTATTGTTGTAATTGAAATTTTTTTTAAAAGATTAATATGATTCAACCTATAACTGGTTAATTAAACTAATTTTCTCGTAAAAAGAAGATATTATATAGTTACGACGAATTAAATACTTTAACCAATACCAAAAAATATTTAACCTAATTAAAAATGTAATGTAAATTTAAAATTGTATATAAATTTAAATTTATCATAAAATATTAACAAAATATAATTTCGCGTATAATGCGGATTAAATACTAATTCTTTATTAGATAAGAAATGCTCAGTAACATTTTCTTTTTATATTATCAGTAAGAGTAGACATCTCATCACGTCTATATGTATAATTATGCATACTCTTATAAAAAAAGTTTGTTGTGGTGTTTTTGTTTTGATTAATTAATGAGGAATTCAGTAAAAAACCCTCGACTAAAGATGGTTCGGAAGAAAACACCTCAACATTTTTTACGAAAATTTAACCCCTCAACTTGATGTTTGTTAATGTATTCAACCCCCCGTTTATAGAGTCAGTAAAAACCAAACGTATTCTGTTAGCTTGAAACGCTTCATTTTGAACAGGTAGAAAATGACAAGCTTTGTCATGCTCGAGCTTAAGTCATATCGTAAGATCCCCAAATTGAAAAAAATAAGGTTCTTCATTCTGCACTCTTCCAATTTCAGGTAAAAACGACAAGTTTAATTTTTCATTCTTACTTCTTCGTTTTTCCTTCCTCCTTCCTCCTTCTTCTTTCTTCGTTCTTCTTCATTCTTGTAAGGCTTCATTCTTTTTAGTTTTGTCCAATTCACAAAAAGTTTTAATTCGTTTTTTTAGGTTTGAACAATTAATATAGATTGTGGAATACTTAGAAACTGCCATTGTGGAGCATTAGCAATTTTATGAGAATCTAAAACAAGAATCTTGTACTAAAACTTTATAAATGTGGAGAAATTTGAGGTCCAGATCATGTGTTTAAGTGGCTTGATGAAGCTCAGCTTGATGAGTTCGACATGTTAGCGGCGAAACAATCTTCGATAGAGCAAGATTTGGCCGAGATAAAGAAAGAAATTGGTGACATGAAAAAGATATAATGGAGATGCTTGAAGTTCTTGAGAATCTTAGAACTAAGTTTTAGTAATGTGTCGGTAATTAATTGTAGAAGTGTTTAGAACAAAGTTTTAGTTGTGTGTCGGTAATTAGTTGTAGAAGTGAGTAGTAGTGCTAAGCTTCCATAATCTTGTTGTCTTTGTAAAATTGTTTGTGTTTAAATTTCATCTTCGGATGGTTTTTCTTCTACAAATGTATCACTTAACATCAATCTATCAAACAGAAAGTGATTAGCGTCAAAACTAATGGTGGAAAGCCAAGTGGACATTCATTATAAAGCTAAGTTCACTTGCAGAGTACATCATAATACTAACAAAGTTCTGATAGATTAATATCGCTAATCTTAAACATATAAAATTAGCAAGACCAGCCGAATACATCATAATAACCGATTAAACTCCTAATAAGGTTAACTTGCTGCAACATCAAAATCCAAAAAAGGCTACAAAACGTCATTAAGCTGCATCATTCTTCTTTTGTTTCTTTGATGGTCTGCCTGGAGGTAAGTTAGGTAGCTTCAGAACCAGCTTAACTTCACATTTGCGCTTGCTGTGTCCGGTTTGACGACATTTGCTATATGTTTGCAATTAAAAAAAATGTATAAAATGACACTTTCCAAGCATACGTAAGATCCTTCATATACTCTTATTTACCACTATGACTTTTACCACTATGACTTTTGCATGATAAGAAGGAAATTCTGGAGGCGAAGTAGGTGTATTCGGGACTGGCTCAACTTGACATATACGCTTGTTATGTCCCGTTTATCCACATGTCTGCAAAGAAAAAGTGTTAGTAAAATGTCTATATGCAACTATATACATATAACATAATAGTAAACGTTATGAAATACCACTTTGGCTTTGTTAGAAGGATCTTCTTCACTTGGATCACGAATCCTTTCAATGTTTTGGGTCGTCCTGACATGATCCTATCCGCAGGACGCATAACAACGACATCACTATGTGTCTCCCAAAGATCCATCCCATTCACAGGATAGAAGCGAACTATAACAAAGCTTCCACTTCTCAACTAAAATCCTATATGAAACAATAGTCTCTAGGTGCTTTGTAACCTTGTATTCAGCCCATATTCCAGACATTATATGACAACAAAGAATCCCACTAACATCGTACTCCCTGCAAGAGCAAGGAATCCTATCCCGAACATTAACCACATATTTATTCCTCCCATGATCTATTGATGTATTTGTATTTGTGGGTTTTTACTAATGTTTGATTCGAGAAAAATAGTGTTTTGACATGTATTTGGTTCTTTTTGGAGTCTTTTGGTGATTTTATTGTTTTTACAAGTTTTAGGTTTCTTTAGAGAAAAACAGAACAATTTGAGCCAAAAACGGATATTTGGAATGCAGAATCATGCTGAAGTGTCAGACGTTTGGCCTTGATTGACCAACTTCCCACCGATGGATCGAGCTGAAATTTTCCCACAAGATAGCCACAAGAGTTATCTTTAATTTGAAGGTGATTAAAAGGAAATCCAACGGTGCGATCAAAAGTTATGACCATTTTACTAAACACCTATCATAATAGCAACGAAGAGACGAATACGCAAAAATGTGCATCCTGGCAGAAGGACAGAGATCGATCCAGCTTGAGGAAAAGATAGATCTATCCCTGTCTTGACGCAACCAAAACAACTTATTTGGAACCAGAATCAAAGATTGAAAACCCATATTACATATAAAAACACCTAGACTCGTTTTTAGGTTTTAGAATGTTGTTTTTCTGAGTTTTTTAGAGCAAGAGATAGCTTTGTAACCTAAAGAGAAGAATCATCTTCCGTACTTTGAATCCGAGAAGAATTCTAAACCTTATATTCTTTTTTTATTAATTAATACAATGGGACCAATAGGTCGTCTTAGAACTTAGGATCATTGGGTGCCTAAGACATTTTTCTTTATTGCGTTTAATCTCTTCTTTTCTTCGTTGTCTTTGTGCTTTCAGGTGCATGAACAGGTCTCATACTAGAAACCAAGAGATCGCGAATCTTCTCAAATTTGAGTCAGAACCTGCGCGTCTAGAGGGATAGAAGAAGAAGGGGAAGCTGCTGGAGGTTATTGAGGAATTTGAGTTTGCTCAAGTCATGGGTGATAACATGGGAGAACACATTCAAATTCATCAAAATCCTCTCTTTCTTGGAGTCCTTCCAGGAGGTAATCCACCTGCTGGTGGTGGTGCTAATTCTGGTGCTCAGCAAGCTGGGCAGCAAAATATTGCAGCTGAGGGGCAATAACACGCAAATCAACCTCAACAGAGGATGACTCTGGTGCAATATGACACTTCGGAGGCTTTCTATGTGAATCGTTTTGGGATTCGTCCACCTCCCAAAGAGAGAAAAGACTGGTCTTATTAACTTGGTGCAGCAAAATCAGTTTTATGGGTTGCCATCACAGAACCAAATGCACCATCTGGATAAGTTTGAAGCCATCTCCAATACTATCCAGCACAACGGAGTGCCTGTTGAAGCTCTGAAATGCAGGTTATTCACTTTCTCTCTGAATGACAAAGCTACAAGATGGTAAACTAGTCTAGAGCCTAATTCTCTGAGGTCATGGGACGAAATTAAAGTTGCTTTTCTTGGGCATTTGTTCACAAAATCAAGGTCTATGTCTCTCCAAAACAAGATTGCTGGATTTCACCAATTGGTTTCTAGGAGTTTTCATGCATCTTTGGAAAGATTCAGGGAGTACCTCAATGATTGTCCTCATCGTGGGTTTCAAATTGGAATCTCATCAACATTTTCTATAATGGGGTTGAGGAGAAGTACCAGAATGTTATGAACACGCGAGCAATGGTGATTTTATGACCAGGACTATGGAGGAAGCTTACATGTTGGTGAATAACATGGCGAATAGTCAGGCCAATCAAAAATCAAATTATGATAGTGGTAGAGGAGTTGTGTCATCAGATGCAAAGAGAATTTATGATCTGCAGTCAAAGTTCGATGAGCTAATGAGGAGAGATCAGCAGTGAGTGAACTTTGTTGGAGAGCTGAACGATGCACTTATTCTTCAAGAGCAGAAGATGAGACAAATGTATCAGGAATTCATGTCTGAGGAGTTGAATGGTGCACAAGCAGATGTGAATTAAATTGGAGGTCAAGGGAATTTTGGTAACAGAGGATTCAACAAACAAAACCAGTTCAAGAACAAGCCATACCAGTAGAATCAGAGTCTCTTCAACTCCGGATTTCAGAACAAGAATCAGAACAATGGTTTCAGAAATAATGGCTATCAACAGAAGCAGTTTTGTTCAGGAGGATTCAAGAACAACTATCAGTTGGGGTATCAGAATCAGAACCAAGGAAAATTTTCTACGTCTTCTCAAGATAGTGAGCTGAAGAAGATGTTGCAGCAAGTGCTGGAGAATCAGACAAAGTCCTTTGCCGACCTAAATCAAAAGGTGGATAACATGTAGATTAATCTCAATGGAAAGTTCGAGACATTGAGCACACACATGAAATTGCTGGAAACACATGTTGCTCAAACTTCGGCGAGCAACAAAGCTCCACCGGGAGTCAATTTAGGTAAACCGGAGAACAATCCAAAAGAATGCTGCAATGCCATTACACTTAGAAGCAAAAAAAGGTTGAAAATTCGTCAGGGACAATGATTGATTGATCGCAGGCAGAGGATCGATCGATCCCTATATCAGACAAGAATGGAAAATTGCAGAAGTCAGCGATTGATCGATCATATGACACGATCAATCGATCAGAAAAGAAGGACAAGGATCGATCGATCCCTGTCCTTGGATCGATCGATCCCTGTCCTAACGCAGGTGTATCGAATTTTCGCGATGATTCAGATGCACAAGAGGTTGATGATCAATATGTATCACCCCTGCCTTATGTTCCCAAGCCTCCGTATCTTTCCAGGCCCCATCAAAAGATCAAAGAATATGAGTACGAAAAACTAAAGAATCTAGTTGGTGAGTTACACGTACGATTGCCTTTTGTCGAAGCAGCCAAGATGGTACCTTCTCTCAAGAGATACATGAAGGAGATTCTTTCTGATCGCATGACATTAGAGCATGGTGTATCAGTTCTTACTGCGGAGTGTAGCGCAGTCCTTCAGAATATCGCACCAGAGAAACACGAAGATCCAAGTCCTTTCGTATTGCCTTGCAAGATTGAATCACTTACCTTTGAGAATTTTTTGGGAATTTTTTGAATTAGAGTCGGTATTACAAATGTGTTGTTTTATTTTACACTTTGTGTCATTTGAGTCAGTTTCGTGTCAGTTTTTCCATTCTCCAAATCGCTGCATTTCAATTTAACATCCTCAGTTAAAGGTTTGACGACACTTATGACATAGGGTTAAAAACATTAACGACCATCAAGTTGAGGGGTTAAATTTTGACAAAAAAATGTCGAGAGGTTTTCTTCCAAACCATCTTTAGTTGAAGAGTTTTCTATTGAATTCCCTAATTAATGGATACAGATTTGTCTTTTTTTTTTTAAGTCGGCCATTATTTTTATTATAGCCCAATTGGCAATTTACAGTAGATTTTAGGGTTTAACAAAACAGACTTAAGCCCAAACACGGAAATATTAAGAAAACACAAAAAATTAAGGCAATAAGATGACGGACACATGTTCGTATCTTCTCCTTTAGACTTTTCGAGAAGAGCTACGTGTCTTCCTCCGTGCAATCTTCGCCGTGACTTGATGCTCCACCATCTCGCTTCGCCGCCGGTTAGACTCTCTCATCTAACTCCACCGTAATATTTGTTTCATCTTCCTAGCAAGATTTTAGGTGAATCTTAAAAGTCTGACGCGTCAACGCCTATTTCTCAAAACCTCTTCCACTGTTGATCTTCCTTCCACTCCCATTTTTTTCCCAAGCTAATCATCTCACTGTCAATCCATAACCAAATTAATCTTTCGGTAAGAGAAAAATGCTCCCAAATCCGACAATCTAAATTCTGATTTTTGAAACGCCGTGAGGCTAGAAAATAAGAGCAAAACATTATCCGAAAAGAGATTTGGTGGATTCAACCGAGTGATAATTAACACACGTATCTAAGAATGAAAAGAGATCAAACGCTCAAGTCGGAAAAATAAAACATGAAACCACTTCAACCTGATTTGCAACGCAAAGAAAAAAAGAACATAAAAACAACAATCGGACTATCGCCGGAATCAAAGCCGAAAAAACGGAAACTAAACCGGACCACGCCGGAGAAGACCAACAAGATATCTGAGATATATTTACAAATCCAGAAAACAAAAAGCCGGACCGGTAAATTTTACCGGCCGGAAAAAACTAATCTCAGATGTTGACTTTCAGAAGAAGATGAAGAAAACAGAGAAGGGTTAAGATTTGTCCTGTTCTTTATTATTTGGACTCTCTACGTGCCAATTAGCTTGTTATTGATATTTTTACCCCGAGAAATTTTGTAGAAATTCTTTATTCTTTAAAAATCTGTACATTCCATGATTAGTGAGTCAATTGATAAATTATGTAAACAGTGATTCTTCATTGTTTTCTTTTTTCGGCAATAAGCTAAAAGGTAGAACCTTTATATAAAAGCCAAAACAATTTGGAAACTTTCATCATAAACAAGCTGAACCAACTTGGCTTTTTATGTACGCCTTCTCGCATTTCTATGTTCTTCTACGCCATGTTTTATGGACTTTAGTTATTTCCTTTTTGTTATGTGTTGCTTTTTTGTAATCGGACTGAATTATTGTTTCTCTTTGTTATGTATTGCTTTTTTCCAAATTAGTTGTATCTCTTTCTCTATTTTCTTGCAGTACAATAACAATATTTTTTCTGGTCCACATCATAATGTCGACTAGTAATAATAATTTTGCAACTCAGCGTTGAATGTACGAATGGATTGATCTTACAACTAATCAAGTTTTGGAAGTATTTTGCCACTTGAGAGATTTTATGCAATTTTAAAGAATCAACCAGTAACGCCCCCATCGCCTCTTTCTGTGTCCCGACGCCTCTCTCCGACCTGCTATCCACTATGTCCGACTTTCAAAGCACTACCTCGAGGAGGTTTTAATGCCAGGATTTATTGTTCCTGCACCATGCGATATTTTCTTGTGTTTTGTCCTCACTCGCACAATTCCGGAAACTAACTTTCTGAAAAGTCACCAATCCTAGTACTACTCGAGCACAAGCACGCTTAATTGTGGAGCTCTCTTAAAATGTGTGGCAGAAAAGATAAGTGCACTATGATGATATAAGTAGCCAAATTTGTTAGGGTCGCAAGACCTCTTTCTCCTTGACCACATGTTTTTAACGTTGAACTAAATGTACATGGAGAAGAAATAGCACATGTTGCACGTGATGTTCGAGTACTCCACCCATCTTGAAGGAAAGGAGCCAAATGGTACACTTTTTGTTTATAAAATTCTATGTAATATAACAAAATATAAATATAATTAACTAATCGCATTTTCGAGAGGTTCAAGAAGAAAACTAAAATATCAACGTAAGTTAGAAAAATCATTAAGGGTGTTTTACAGGACCAAAGTACAACGGAAAAAAGTACTTCAGTTTTATAAAGATGCATTGTACTAGATGTTAAGCCTGGATTTCGTAAGGCTAATAAGGAAAAAAAGTTAAGACAAAAGATAAGAAAACAGTTTGGCTGGTACTCACGGAGGCCCATTACGCTGATGAGGTTTAACTTCAGGAATAACGAGGCGACGTCGTTTCGATGGTCAAAGGAGACATGGACGTTTCCTTGATCTGTGGAGAGGAGATTTCAGAGGTCGTTTCCTAACAAACTAGAGAGCTGAGGACTATAAGAAGGACGAGATGCCGAGAGAGCAGGGGCGGGCTTCATTAGGTTTCTAGATAATATACAGAAAGTTTCAGATATCATTGTATCCTCTGTAAACATTCCGATTATTATCAATCAAAGTAAAGCTTTCATAACATTCATCTCTAGCTCAAACAGGATTCGTCCCACTTCATCTTCGTCCTCTTTTTCTTCTAAACCTAGTTAGATTTAGGTGTGAGGTTTATCCCTCACATTTTGGCGCCGTTTATGGGCACGAAACAATCGAATCTCTCACGTTGCTAGCTAAAAGATGGATCCAGTTAACCGTGGCTTGAATCGACCCAAATCCTCGACACTAACAACGAGCCCTAGCTCACCGATCGACGGGAGGTTCTTTACTCCCAGAGCCTCGCCGCACCGATCTTTTTAACGAGCTTCTACCCGTGATAGAAGATCAACCTGAACCTGTCAATTCAAGAAAAGGCCTCCCAAAGGCTTCGTGACAATCCTGTTCCAAGATCTCTGACCCACGGAGGATCCGATCAGCAGATCCCAGCCAAATCTTAGCTTCCGACACCGGCTCCGAGTCAGGTTTCAAATCGGCTATCTAAGATTCGACAGATGATGCTAGAGTTGGTGAACCGAACCCAAGAGAACGAACGATTGGTCCATCAATTAGCATCTCGACAACAACAGATCGAACAAGAGGCGAGGTCTCTAGCTCACTCGTCTCAACCCCCGCAACGACGAGGTTCTGGAGTAACTTTCTGAGACCTCATCGCAGGTCTGACCATCCCTCGGGGACGCCTTGAGTTCTCTACTATTCATACGCTAGCTGAGGGGAAGGAGCCTTCTCCTTTGACACCTAATACGGGAATCACTCCTGCATTAACCTGTCAGTCGCCGTAGTGATGGGAAGTAACATAT
Source organism: Anastatica hierochuntica (assembly GCA_900406275.1). Lineage (NCBI taxonomy): Eukaryota > Viridiplantae > Streptophyta > Magnoliopsida > Brassicales > Brassicaceae > Anastatica > Anastatica hierochuntica. The sequence goes on along the minus strand of OVAN01002355.1, from coordinate 8,096 downwards.
CGAGCACAAACTCGGAACCTGCTTATGTTTTGCAACAGATATCTGGGCAAAGGCACCACCAGCCTCCTTCACCACCTATACTAAGACTAAGCGAAAACGCTATGATCTCAATTAACGGACGAGTCTCTGCATTTGCCCACCTTGGACACAGTCAGTCCATTCCCTCAGAGGCTCGGTAGAGGTCGGGAGCTATAGATGCAATTATCCCAAGTCTCTTAGCTAACCACACACGACAAAGTAGCCTGAGAGCCCGAGAAAGATTGGCTCCCTAGATACCTCGAACCATAACCCAAGCTGGTTTCAGCAACATTCATCAGGACAAGTACCTGTCGATGACCTCGGTTGCCCTCCGGTTAGATGGACCCGATACTATCCGAAGGTACATGGAAAGAATGCATCCTACTCTCCAGAAGCTAAATGCCTAGGTCCATAAGGCCACGAGCTCAACTCTCGAAATCGGGAGTATAATCGAGGAAACTGGAAGGACCCCATTCACTGATAGAATCGCGAACTCTTACATAAGAGATACAAGAAAAATTTGGATTCCTGAATACGATAGGACCTCGGACCCTAAGGCACACTTAAGAGCCTTCAGATTGACCATTATTAAGGCCAACTTCACCCGTGAAGATTGCGAGGCAGGCTACTGCCGAACCTTCGTTAAAAACCTAATGGGCACAACCCTCGAACGGTTCTCATGCCTTGAACCAAACTCAATAGATAGCTTCGACCATCTAACCAGCGCTTTCGTAAAGCAATACTTGACCCATATCCAAAAGCAGGCTTTTGAAGCAGACCTGTGAAAGATCCGACAGAGGTTGGAGGCACGCTCCGAGTTTATATAGAAAAATTTAGAGCGGTCATAATAAAACTCTCGAACCCCAACGATCAGGTAGCTATAGAAGCCCTCCGGAGAGGACTCTGGTATCGTTCGGAGATCTGGTCGGAGCTCACTATCAACCCTCCTCCCACGATTTACGACGCTCTACACAAAGCTTCTCGGCTCATCACTCTCGAGGAGGAGACCGAATCAATGGATAAAATCCATAAGAAACCTCAGACCTATTCGAAGGCTGACCCTCAAGAGACAAAAAGTCTAACCAAAAAGTGTAATTTCTGCAATAACCAAACCTAGGATGAGCACTCATACGTAGTCGATGAGTCGTAGCAAGACAAACTCGTTGTGATAGCGAGCAAAGCCCCCTGGACCAAATCTTTTGAGGAGAAAATTTTTGTTCTTATCACGAGAGGAAGGGCCATTCCACAGAGGAATGCTGGGACCTTCAATGCCAACTGACAACAAAATTTGCTGCTTGAGAGATAAAGGACGTAAATTTGAAGAAACCGATACCTTTCCAAAGGAGAGCCCCAAGAGAGGCTTCTCCGAAACGGAACAGGTCACCTGAAAACGAAATCGATTCACCGCTGCCTACTCCCAAGAAAAGAATCAACATGATCCTTGGGAGATTCCCCGAAGGGAAGAGCCTCTGAGTAGAGGCTCCGAAGCCTCTACCTGAGGAAACAGTAGCTGCCTTGTTTGACAAGGCCTCAAACCGACAACCTTTCGACTAAAGGGTTGATTATATTCTCGGAAGCTCAGTCATTTGTTGGGATTCCGTGAATTCGATTAAAGGCCATTTGCGGAAGGCCGAATCCAGCATCCGATCAAGGCTATCGGCATAGTTCACCTGCGAAATGAAGGGTATCGATCCACGGGTAACTACACACATGTTTAACGTAGACCCGACTTTTAAACCCATAAAGCAGAAACGACGCAAACTTGGCCATGAAAAGGCTCAAGCCGTCAACGATGACGTTGATTGATTAATGAAGGCAGACGCAATCCGAGAGGTCCATTATCCTAATTGGTTAGCCAACCCGGCGGTTGTCAAAAAGAAAAACGGGAATTCGAGAACCTGTGTCGTTTTCACTGACTTGAATAAAGCATGTCCCAAAGAAAGCTTCCCATTATCTCATATCGATCGCCTAGTTGAGGCAACCACATGTCATCAGCTATTGTTCTTTATGGATGCTTTCTCAGGATATAATCAAATAAAGATGAACCCTGAGGATCAAGAAAAAACCGCCTTTATAACAAAACGTGGCACCTACTGTTATAAAGTCATGGTCATTGGTTTGAAAAACGCCGGAGCCACTTACAAAAGGCTCGTGAACAAAATGTTCGCCCAACAACTTGAAGAAACCATGGAGGTTTACATAGAGGATGTGCTGGTCAAATCCTCATACGGAGATGATCACGTCAATCATCTCAAAGAATGTTTCAATATCCTCAATAAGTATGATATGGAACTTAACCCTGCTAAATGCACCTTCGGGGTACCGTCCGGAGAATTCCTTGGATACCTTGTAACCAAACGTGGAATCAAAGCTAACCCCAACCAAATAGCCACCTTCCTAGAAATATCGTAGCCAAGAACGACCAGGGAGATGCAGAGATTGACTGGACGAATCACTGCCCTAATTTGATTCATCTCCCGATCTACTGACAAATGCCTTCCATTCTACAAACTCCTGCAAAACAAAAAAAGTTTCTATGGGACGACGAATGTGAAGAAGGCTTCAATTAACTTAAATCTTACCTCTCCGAACTTCTGATACATTCCAAGCCTGTCGAGGGAGACCCTTTGTATCTTTACATTGCCGTATCTCCAGCCGCTGTTAGCGGAGTAATGGTGAGAGAAGAGCAGAACGAACAAAAACCTGCCTATTACACCAGTAAAAGTCTAATAGATGCCAAAACGAGGTACTCAGCCATGGAAAAGCTAGCTTTGGCAGTAGTCACAATAACTAGAAATCTGTGATTATACTTTCAATCGCACTCTATCGTCGTAGTGACTTCTCAACCATTACGCTCGATATTACACAGCCCTAGCTAGTCTTGGCGCCTCGCCAAATATGCCATCGAGCTTAGCGAATATGAGATAGAGTACCGACCTCGAACCGCGGCTAAAGCCTAAGTTCTAGCTGACTTTTTCATCGAGCTGGCTAACGAACATCTCGATACTAACTCGATATCTCTAAAGTGGACCCTCCACGTTGATGGAGTTTCCTCGAAACAAGGCTCCATAATCGGGTTAAGACTAACCTACTCAACGGGCGAAATAATCGAACAGTCTGATAGATTAGGCTTCAATGCCTCAAACAATGAAGCTGAATACGAAGCATTAATCGCAGGTTTATTACTGGCAATAGGGCACCGAATCTGAGAGCTCAATGCGTATAGCGATTTTCAGCTGTAGCTAGCCAGTTTCACGGAGAATATGAAACAAGAGATGAGAGAGTGGGGGCATATCTCGAGGTCGTCCAAAACCTCACAAAAATTTTTGATAAATTCGAGCTAACAAGAATTCCACGCAGAGAAAACTCCTCCGCTGACGCTTTAGCAGTGTTAGACTCCACCTCTGACACCCTTGTTAAACGAATCATACTTGTAGAAGGTATAGATAAGCGTAGCATCAATATAGCTATCAAAGACGCGATAAAAAGCGATTTGGAAGAACGAAAGGTGGATACTAAACCTAAGGTAATAGCTACCGCAACTATCCAAAACAAATCTCTCACCCAAATTCTCTCAAAATTTTGGTTCCCGAAAACCAAAGTCCGCAATTTAAAAAGACAAGCCTCTGTGGGAACGAGTCAAGCTCCAGAATTAAGTATTTGCACAGCAGGTAGTTCTGAGAGCGAAAGTCCCCCGTAACCTAATTATCGTGATACCTCCGGGGATACGGTCCAAACTCTAGACTCCAATACGAGCATAAAAGGTATTGCTGAGAATAAAGACTCTGCGGATCCTGATTCCCAGAATACCTCCGGGGGCACGATCCCGACTCACGAAGAGTTAGGTAGTGACCCATAACCCGTAAACGAACCGACACAAAATCTTCCAATATCTCTCCATGATAAAATCCTTGGAAAAGAGGATTGGAGAATTCCCATTATGCAATACATTCGGGAGGGTATAGCCCCCCCTCCATAAGTGGGATGCTCGAAAACTCAAAGCATTAAGTGCAAGGTATTGCATAATTGAATCCAACCTTTATAAATGGAGCGTCTCGGGGCCGTACGTAAGGTGCGTTCACGACCTCGATGCCCTTAAACTCATGGAAAAAGTACATGAAGGGTCATGTGGAAACCATTATGGTGGTCGAGCATTAGCTATCCGAATCAAAAGACAAGGCTACTTCTGGCCGACTATAATTGAAGACATTGATACATACTCCTCCCAATGGGATAAGTGTCAGAGACACGCCCCGATAATTCACCAGCCAACTGAGAAACTATCCTCAATATCAGCACCCTATCCTTTTATGAGATGGTCCATGGATGTCGTCGGACCACTCGTGCCTTCAGGCGGCCAGCAAAAGCTATGATTTTTGCTAGCCCTAACCAACTATTTCACCAGGGGAATATAAGCATAAGCTCTTCAACAAGTCACTAAAGTCGAAGTAGATACCTTCATGTGGCGAGATATCGTATGTCGCCATGGAGTCCCATACGAAATCATTACCGATAACGGGTCACAATTCATATATGATGATTTCAGAGCGTTCTATGACACTTAGAACATGTCACAATTCATATTTGTTGCCCAACGGGCGGCTAGACTTGCCGTTGTTTGTATTGCTCGTATTTTCGAAGTGACGCGGTTATCCTTCGTTTACGGTGACTTCTTATTGCTCCAAAAATCGTTTATTGATATCTCTCAAAGGTCTCGGAAATTGATTTCGATATTCTCGCGTTTAGTTGCCCGCGAGTGACTGGACTTTTCGAAGCGGCCGCCTATGGTTTGCTAGACGCGGAGATTCGACATTTGATCGAGAGGAGATTGACTAGATGGCAAGAGCCTCAAAATTGATAATCCTCTTACGATTTTCATTTCCGAAAAAGAGACGATGTTTCCGTTACACTTTTAGGCGTTGATTTCGTCGTGACCATTTTTGACCCCAACAGTTAGCCCAACAGTTTGCTAGAATCGTTAGAACGTTCTTGCGAACTTTTAAAGCGCGTTAGGTGAGTTAGGCGGAATTGATGGCTAAAAAGTCTGAAGATGAATAGTAATTTCTCTTCCTATAAATAAGAGGAGTAACTTTCCAAATCTTCCACTTGCTCATTTTCACAAGAAAAAATTCCTTGATGAAAAAAAAACTCCTTATCCTTTCCATCTCTCTCTCCTCTTTTGTGCTATGGCTTCGAATGATTTAGTTTTTGCAAATGCTTTGCCGTCGATTTTCGACCCCGAAAGACTACGAGTTCGGGAAAGTGACGTTGTACCAAAAATCGAATTCATGCCACACTCGGTCGATCCCAAGGAAGCGAGAGAATATTGGCATGTTACGTGTGGTATCGAAGCTCCACCACCGACTCATGGTGTGCGATGAGACCGACCTTCAAAAAGGATGCCGGTAGGACGAACGAGTGTCGAGAATCGTTCCTTGCCGTCATCCGGGATTTCTGTTGACTTTCGGAGGAAGTGGAGTTCCGGATGTCGAGTGTCGAAGAGGATGATGATTCTTCGCCTCGTGGTTTCTTTACATATTACGAGGCCCATTTGTTGTTTTGCCGACTGTGGTTTCCCATTCTAGGGATCATAGTCCAGTCTTTGGACCACTATGGTTTATCGATCGGTTAGCTCTTGTTCCTGGTCTCCAACACCTTGTTGGACTCTTGGTTTTGTTTTAGGAACGAGGAATGGACCTAAGCGTCAACTATCTAGTGACGTTTTTATCTCTGACGCCACGCGTCTGACACTTGGATATTGTTTACATCCAATTTCCATAGTTGGAGCAAGCGGGACTTCTTCGTTCGTTTAGACAGTGCTTCTGTCGAGGGTGAATACATTTCTTCTTTTAGGCGTAAATGGAGTCCCGCGGGTATCGCTTTTGACTCTCTGAATGTTTTCTTTTCGTTTGCCGATATTTGATAATCCTTTTGTTTTGCAGTTTTAGATCCCCTTCCCCCATATTCTGAAGATATTTACGTTGTTAGGGACCTTCTCCGATGCGGTCTGTTCTATTGGGGTTACTTTTCCCCGCAGCAAGTTCGCAACGCGGTTAGGTATCACAAGAATCGGACTCAGCCCGACGCGATCTCGGAAGAGGAGCTAGAACGAACATGAATGGTTTCACTCTGTATGAGATATCTCCCAACTTGGAGAGGGAGAGGTCTCCCCGGAACGAGCGCGCCTCCGCTAATGGGGGCAGCGTTGCTGAGGACAAGAGGGGGCCATCCGAGGGGGCGTGGTTCCACGATCTCTTCAGCGGAGACCGAGGTGGTGCGAGTCAACTTTCGATGCCGCTTTTCGGAGAAGGGTCCGAATTTGACGCCTTTCTTTCTTCTTTTGATGCCCCGACACATGAACCCGCGACTGGTGCGGGATTCGTTAGGTCGGAGCAATATGCGGAGGCCTCGTGTTTGTGCATGGGGGTTTGTTTTCGTGCATACGATATGATTCTGATCGTTCAAGTGACATCACTCCTAACCTTTTAAAGGATTCATTTTTTGCAGGGTCTCCACGTGATAGACGAGGCCCTTTGGGCGAGCAACTTGGAGGCGCAAACGGCTCGGTTTAAGGCCGAGAGACTTGAAGAAGAGAACGTCCGCCTGAAAAAGGATGTCGAAGTGGCTTCTCTTCATGAAAAGGAATTGGCACGGTACCAAGCGTCACAGGTTTGCCGTGCGTATAGGCGCGGAATAAGTGAGGTCGCCCAGTTATGGCTGACCGTTTAGTTTAGTTAGGGGCGGACTTCGACCAGTACAAGTGCGCTTAAGAGTTCTTCGGAGAGTACCGTGAATGCCTTGGTTCGGTGGGCGCTCTGTGGCACACCTAGCTTTCCAATTACTCCTAATTTTTCGAGATCGACAAAATGTCCAGCCACGTGAAGAAGTGCAAGGATGTTGGGTCTTCGATCTCGTATATCGAAGAGAGGGTTCGGGATCACTGGGCCTCGATTCCTGTTTCTCCCGATTCGTAGACAGTTGGGGACACCGCTCAGGGCGAAGAGTGTGCGGTCGACAAGAAGCTGGAACTGTCTAGCGCAGACAACTTCTCGATCTCTGGCTATTTTGAATATGATTTGTGAACGAGAAAGTTTTGTATGTAGAGGGAGCGTGTTCCCAGTTTTTAGTAGTATTTTGGCCAAGTGTGGCCACATTATATCTATCGGGATGGCCGTGTGTGGCTTCGAAACCCCGTCATCTTGCGGTTTTAGTGTTAAGAAACGATGTTTTTTGATTTGATAACATATGAGTATTGTTGCGTAAGTGGAGAAAGATTATGAGTTGCCGTTTCATATCCATTCCTTGAAGGATCGCTACAATTGTTGTTTGTTTCGAGTGTGAGTTTTGGAGAGACTTAGTCTTTCGAATTTTTATAAAAACGAATGTAGACGGAGAGACAAATTTTGGGACTCGTATCGGTTAGAATCTATGTCTTGAGATGTTTGAGAATAGTGTGCTTGGTTTAGGGCAAGACGTAGGTTTACTCTCGGTTTTAGGGCGTGCGATGACTAACTCTAGCTTACGTTTCCTGTTTCGATTTCGTCCTGGTTCCATCTTGATATTGAAGTCTGCGATAAGTTCTTGGCTTGCATCAATCGGGAACAAAGCATCTCCAAAGAAAATTTCTAAGTCGTCTGGAAGTGCTGACCAAAATTTGGGATTTCTTTTATAGCGCAATATTATCCTAGTCGGATGTATGAGACCCCATTTTTCATGAAGAGTAGGTTAAGGTGAGTGATTAGTTCATTCGTCATGGCCAATCAACGGGTGCGAAATTGGGACAAGTACTTGTTCTTTTCCCAATAGGAGTTTGATAGTCTTGCGACTATTTTTCGAAGTTTTAGATCGAGTTCGAAATTGTATTTCTCGGAAAAAGCGAGACGTCGCAAATTCGTGTATAGTCAAAATTTTCTGAAAGTTTTTCTGTTATGTGGTAGAATGTGTCGATGAACACGTTATAGTCACAATTCGTTAAGAAATGTTTTCTCGTATGATTTCCTTTTTTGTGTTATACGAAAAATAGAAAAGAATGTTGTGAAACTAATGGAAAACATCAATCACTTTATTAATGAATAAGG
>OVAN01002354.1:0-33955 GCA_900406275.1 Anastatica hierochuntica | reverse complement strand
AAAAGGCATAACTAACCATTCATATAAACCATACTTAGTCTTAAATGCAGTCTTCCATTCATCACCTTCTTCCATTCTAATCTTATGATAACCACTACACAAGTCTATCTTAGAAAACACACAGGAACCATGCAGTTCATCTAACATATCATCTAAACAAGGAATAGGATGTCAATACTTTACATTGATGTTGTTGATGGCTCTGCAATCGACGCACATGCGCCAGCTTCCATCCTTCTTAGGCACGAGCAGAACATGTATCACACAAGGACTTAAGCTCTCCTGAATGTGTTTCTTCTCCATTAAAGCATCAACATGTCGTTGCATCTCTTTGGTTTCCTCCGGATTTGCTCTGTAAGCTGGTTTGTTTGGTATAGAAGCTCCGGTGACAAAGTCAATCTGGTGCTCTATTCCGCAAATAGGAGGTAACCCAGGCGGCATCTCTTCACGAAAAACATCTGCAAACTCTTGAAATAATTTCTTAAGATCACTCGGAAGCTCCTGTGAAAGCTCAGCAGAAATTGTTAGTTCCTTAGAAATAACCAAAAGCATAGGATGTGACAGACAAGCAGCCTTAGAAATATCACTTACCTTAGCCAGTTGAAGAACCTCTTTCCTTCCTGGTGTTATCGCGGCTGAAGAGGCCTTTTTAGCCTCAGATTTCTGTCTTTTGAGGTGCAGTTGATCGGCGTAAACCTCTTGAGGTGACAAAGGCGCTAGTNAGAAATATCACTTACCTTAGCCAGTTGAAGAACCTCTTTCCTTCCTGGTGTTATCGCGGCTGAAGAGGCCTTTTTAGCCTCAGATTTCTGTCTTTTGAGGTGCAGTTGATCGGCGTAAACCTCTTGAGGTGACAAAGGCGCTAGTACGATCTTCTTGTCATGATGTGTGAAAGAATATCGATTCTTAAAACCATCATGTACAACCTTCTTATCGAATTGTCATGATCTTCCCAGCAGAAGATGACTTGAATCCATAAGCAAAACATCACAGAGAACCTCATCAGTATAACGACCAATACTAAAAGGAACCGTAACCTACTTAGTCACTTGAAGCTCGCCACTCTCATTCCGCCATTGTAGCTTATAAGGCATGGGATGTGACTTGGTTTCCAGCCCAGTTTTTCGTACAAAAGTATCACTAGCAACGTTAGTAGAACTTTCACTATCAATAATCAAACTGCAGATTTTATCAGAAACTAAACAACGAGTATGAAATAAATTCTCCCTTTGATCAATTTCAGATGGTTTGACTTGTACAGCCAATGATCTGCGAGTGACCATCAGTTGTCCATAGACGGGATTTTCGCAAATCTCGTCATCTGAGCTCACGGACAGCCCATCTTCAGACACTACTTCTCCGTTGTCCAGAACCAACATCACTTTCTTGTTGGTGCATTCACTTGCATAATGTCCAAAACCTTGGCACCTGAAACACTTAATATCACGAGAACGATTAGCAACAGGTGTAGACTTATCATCACGTGAAAAAGACTTAGTTTCCTCCTTTGGTTTGGCATTGGAATTTTCTGGTCTGGGAGACCGAAAATTTGTGGAGAAATTTCGGCCAATAGTCTTCCTTTTTAGCCTCTTCTTGATCAAATTAGCCTTATGCAGCAGCTCATAGATGTCATTGTATTCGTACATCTCCAAATTGTCTTGAATCTCGCGATTTTGATCAGCCTGGAAACGTACCATTGTTGCATTTTGATCTTTATCGACACCAGCTCGTATCATCAAGGTTTCCATTTCCTGAAAATAATCATCAACCGATTTCAGTCCTTGAGTTAATCTACGAAGTTTGTGATGTACCTCTTTATTGTAGTGAGCAGGTACGAAACGCCGTTTCATAAGCATTTTGAGCTCAAACCATGAAGCTACTTGAGCTTCTCCCGTTCTATGCCTGGTTGTGACAACTTGGTCCCACCAATGAAGCGTATATCCGCTGAACTCCGTTGCTGCCAGCCTTACTTTCTTTGGTTCTGAAAAATTCTGCACATCAAAGACATTTTCCATAAGTTTTTTCCATTCTAAATAAGCATCAGGGTCAGTTTTTCCTTCAAAACATGGAATCCGAAGTTTTAAATTTTCCAAACCATCATCAACGACAGCTGCAACAGCTTGTCGTGGTGCTCCATGACGTGCAGCATGGTCTGCGGCTCTTGGGCCTCCATGTCGAGGGGTATAGTGGCCCATCATGATGTCTTCATCGCGAATCGGTGCTCGTCTATTAGCTGGCATGCGATGTGTTGAGTATTCAGCAAGATCATCAAGTAATTCGTCTTCTTCCTCTGAATAGAGAGCAATATGATCGTTCGTCTTCTTCCTCTGAATAGAGAGCAATATGATCGATAGCTCCCATGATTTTCTTGCCATCTCGCTTTTCCATGGCTTTTTGGGCAACCTTTTTTCCCGCAAACCATGTTCACTGTTAGAAGAATCATGAATGTTAATTTTCTGTAGCTTTTTAATAGCTTCAGCTACAACAGCCTCAACCCAAAGCTTATTGGGTGGAATCAGCGATGGATCCATAAGTTTTTGTGAATCCTTATCAGATCCTGACATATCTCCTGCAAAAAAAAAAAAAAAAACCACAAAACAAACAAAAATTTGTTAAGTCAGAAAATTTAAGCCGAAGCTTGTGAAAATACTTCAAATTCACGATTTTTAAAAAAAAAATTTGGAAATTTCAAAAAAAAATCGAGTGAATCTGAGCTCTGCAAAGAGCAAAAACCAAATCAAACCGTAGAATCAATTCCCTAAAATCCCTGAAAACAGAAGATAGAGAGAAAAGAATTTGTTTCTGCAAGGTTTGAAACTTGTAGCGGAAGTTACAGCTGCAACCCCTTTACCACAAGAAGCTGGATTTATCTTCAGCTTTTTCAGATTTTTTTAGCTTTTTAGAAACTTTCCTTTTTCTTTTGTTTTTCTTTTTTGTCGATTTTTTTTTTGTAAAAGCTACTACTGTATCTAAAATAACCCTGCAGAATTAAATAGAAAAGAAGAGAAGAAATTTTGAAAACTTTCTCCCCAAAATAGAAAAAAATTTCGTAGATTAGAAGAAGATTACACAAGTTTTCTGTGTTCAGATAGCTCTAATACCACTTGATGCAACCTAAGATCTTCTGAACAAGAAAACATTCTTTTCAGATCTGAATTTCTGTTAGAGTTTGCGATTTTTAGATTGGATTTTCGATGGGAGAAGAACAGAAAAAGATAGAAGTATTCCAGATCTAGAGAATTAACTCTTTGTTGATTCAGGAACAATCAGCTTTTAAAGAATTAACTCTGTAGCAATTCAATTTGTTCAACGAAGAACAGAGATTCACTTTTGCAAAGAAAAGAGATAAAAAAATTTAGAAAACTTTATTGATAAAAACTTGGATGATCTCAAAGTCTGAGAATACAAAGCCTTAAATAGAAAACTAAAACCCTAAAAACTAAACCTAAGTGGCGAAAATTTCCTTCCCAAAAGGAATAAGAATTTCGCAGAACATGCCCAAAATTGGGCTTAAAACCAGACCCAAAATAATAAACTAATCTAAGCTTAAAAACCCAATTAAAACCCATAAATAAATCGATTAAACCAAGCTGAAAACCGAATGGTTGAAAGCCTTGGTCAAATCCTGGTTTGCTTCTTGATCTGAAATTTGAATTGGTTCTGAGTAAACCAATATTGCAATTTGGTCCTGAAGCCTTCTTGTCTGAGATCTGGTAACAGGCCCATTAGAGAAAACAAATGGATCTTGGCCATCTTCCATCTCTTTGGTCGCCATATCCAGCCCATTCTCCATGCTCTCTTCATCTTCACTATCATTTAGTTCCAGCTTAGCCTCTTCTTCAGCCTGTATTGCATCACGCTTGTTTGTTGAGGTTCGACGGTAACAAGAAAGTCGTTTATGGCTTCATTGTTTGTCAGTTTTTCGACTCATTTTCCAAGTTCTTCCAGCCACGACATATTTGGTCAAAGACCTCACGGAGTCAAACGCGTTGGCTCCATCGTGGATAAGGTGCAGAATCTTTTTGCTATTGTAGGATGCTCGTGTTTGTCCACCGGCGGGTCTACAATGGTGAAGGAAGAAAGTGAGGCCTCTGGTTTTCAGCGGCTCCACGTGTTGAGGTTCTAGATTACGAAAGTGGTCAATCGGAGGTGATGATTCTCGGTGGCAACGCGTGTTAGGAGTTAAGCATCCCAACATCAGAGTTTGGGTCACTTGGCTCTCTTCGATGTTCTGAGCACTAACCTTCTTTTTTGCAGGTTCTAGTACTTGTTTTATCTTAAGTATATATGTCATCTTCTCTCGTTGTTTATGTTAGTAAAGTTGAGTAGGTTTTAGTCTATAATTTCGGGATCGTGTGCTTCAAGTTTTTTAGGAATTCTCTGAGTTCGTCCCTTAGAGCGTCGTCGGATTTGCTGATTCGTGCTATAGATATGCGTCGTCGGTCTCGCTGGATTCGTGCCTTCGGGCGTCGTTGGGGGATAGGATTCGTGCCTTGTAACGTCGTCGGGGTTCCTGCTGCTTATGCGTCTTACAACTTATGTGTTTAAGATCCGTATTTTTTTCTTTTGTATTTCAATGTAGTTTAGTATTTTTTGTCCGCTACTAGTTGTCTTTGTTCTTCTGTCAAAAACCAAAAAAATCGGTAATAAAGTTTAACATTTTACCAACAAAAAACATTTACCTAAATACTTTGTAATAAGGATGTACTAGGTGGTTGCCTCGTACCCTGTACGGGGATAAAAAACTTCTAAATTTAATGAAAAATTAATGTTGTTTATTGTAAAATTTATTCATTTTTAAATTTATTTAAGTTATCATATGTATAGTCTTAAAGGTATTCATATATTTATGACATTTGTTACACAAAAAACACTCACAACACGAGTGGTAGAAGATAATAATGTTGCTGAAATAACCTCCTTAATAATGCTTTCGTGCTTTATGCAAGAATTTTGAAAGTTTGGAAACAAACTTACACATATGGAACGTCATTTGAAGCAATCATAGCCGGATACAATTATTTTTGGAATAACTTTAATATATGATCATCATTTTTTGATTTTGTTCATTTTCATGTCATATTGGATACAAACTTCGATATCAATTATCTTGTTGGTAAGTTCATTTAAAAGTTTAATGATTTCCTCAAACATCTCATATATTTTTTTTTTTACTTTTACACGTTAAAGTTTTATTAAAAATTTCCGGATTTAATTGGTTAAGTTGTGAGTGTTGGCAATACGAAAATCATAAATTCTTTTAAACATGGAGTTGTCACGAAAGATATTTTCTTACAAATGCGAGACAATAAGTAAGTTTCTTTATTAGATGCTTTTAACCGATGTTGCAACTAAATATTTATCACGATTGAATTTTAAACTTTGTAACTTTTATTTTAGTCATAGATTGTATTATATGGGGTCAACATGCTGAACAATTGTGTGAAGCTTTGCAATATATTAATTCAATCAAACAAATCAATGCATATAAATTCATATGGTAATAAAACAATAAACAAACAAAATAAATTATCTACACGAAGACAAGACATTTTTTATATAAAAATTGTACCATGAATGAAATTTTTAAGTCTTTTGTGGCTCTGCCGCCGGAGTTTCAGGAGTCTTGCCCGGGGTTACGACCACCGGAGTTTTCGGGGCCTTGGTTATCGGAGTTAAAGCCACGGGTGTTGGAGCAACTTCCTTTTTCTCCTCCTCTACCGGCTTCTTCTCTTCCACGACATATTTCATCTCGTCCACGAAAAGTTTCTTCTCTTCCACTTCCTCCTTCTTCTCTTCCACCGCCACCTTTTTCTCCTCTTCCACGGTGGGCTTCTTCTCCTCCACAGCTACGGGAACTGGAACAGGTGCCAATTTAACCTCTTCTTTCTTTTCTTCAACTATCTTAGTCTCTAAATCACAGCTGGTAATTTCCTCTGGTTTTGGTTCCATCTTCCTTGGCCGGTTATTCGGTTTTCACAACCTCCTCAACATTTTCCCACCTCACGTGGTTCGGCCTCCACCAGGAAAAACACACATACATTCTCAAATATGAACGTTACTGGTCTCAAGCTAGATGACATTTCATTAACAACCTTTGATCTGAGGAATTCTATATTCACAAAAGATATAAAACAATATGTTAGTTCAATTCATATATCAAAATATAATCTTATAGTACACAATGTATAACATCTAATACAATTTATATGTAATTAGGTGTAAGATTTTCTAGTTACTAAATTTAAACATACTAATTTTGACAAATTCCTTGAAGAATTTCTGAACTTCAGTAGAAAGTTTCTTTAAACCATCTTTGTAGGCTCCCTCACCAAGACCTACACAAACGATCAATATGAATCAATAATCATTAGTCTTTATTAAAAATAGTTTAAATTTATAAGAGTAATTAAAAAGAGAATTATTGAATAATAAGCACCTTGAGTTCAGCAGAAGTGGCTTCATAGATTTCCATCACCTTAGGTGCAAGTTCTGTCTTTTTCTCCTCATTCTCTTTGTTGATCGCTTCCTATAATTAATGCAAAAAACAAAAAAAAATTAAGACTCAAAATAAATATCACAAACACATATTAAATATGTAAAGCATATATTTTGTAATTTATAGTTCCAAAAATATATACCTTAGAATCATCAAAGGTTAAAGACTTGCTAGACTCAACAACAATAACCTTCTTTGTTGGGAGCCTCTCGAACAATCTTTTCATCGTTGGAACAACCTTCGATTTCTAGTAATCCATCTTTCTTTTATTTAATAAATCTGTCACCAAAGATAAAATGTTAAATCAAAATTTTTTAGTATATCTCTTAGTTTACATTGACTTGATGAAATGTAAATTAATATCTTACCTTTTAACCTAAACGATTAATAGCGTAACAAGATCATATAATCTGATTCATACACTGTCATAATTAATGCATTTAAAAACGTAAAAATGATTAACAATATATACCAACCTTTGATATAATGCTTCCACATTATATCAAACACAATTCAAAATAATAACAAAGTACATAATACTAACAATGTTGTATTAGATACAGAGAATGTTAGGTTAACAAAATATACATGGCTAATTTTTTTTAAAAAATTGAATACTAAAATTTTGGTGTATATAGAATTGTACACATATGGTCCAATATATAAACTAATCGACGTAGCTTATTCAGAATAATTAAATTTGATTTGAATAAATCTTAATAGTATCAAATATATATTAAATATAATTAATACTCACTATATTTAGTTTACGAAATTAATCATGATTTATGTAGCAATATATATTATTCCATTTTCTCCAAAACTTTTCTAATATTTTCGTTTTTGATTAGAATAAATTTAATTTTAACAAAGTTATAATTGTTTATAATAAATGTTCTTTATGGAGCAAGGTAAATTAAATTGCATTTTCCTATTTTAGATTTCTATAGTTATTGACAATATATATTTCTATTTTTATAAAAAGTACTTTCCAAAACATTGTTAGTATTATGTACTTTGTTCCATAATGCTTAGAATATATAATTGGAAAATTTAAAATATATAAAATGGTTAGTTAGTAATATATACTTTGGCAAAAGCTATTCTTATTGTCATTTATAATTGGGATTATCTAGCTTTTATATATAAAATAATGTTTAAAATATTGCATGTTTCGGGAAGTTACTTTAAAATGACAATAATAATAGCTTTTAAAAATAATTGCTATTAATATAGTTCAATGAAATTTTAACGTACTATAAATTGTAAAACATCCAACTGTAAAACTTGGCAAAATGCTTTAATATGTAAAAAGAAATAATATTTTTATCGTTCTAAATAATTTAAATAAAAACCAATAATATAAATACCAAATTATACGACAATTTTAAATATTTACAAAGACCAAAATCATTATGAATTCTGTAAGATAAACAAACATTAGTAACTTCTTATAATTATATGACAATAGATTTTAAATTTTAAACCAAAAATTTATATGTATGGTTTAGTTTTTAAATTTTATGTTTAGATATTTTTTATAAATTACACCATAAAGCTTTTATATGTAGTAGGAGCATATAAATTGCCAAAATCATTCTGAATTTCGTAATACATACAAAAATTAATTACTCTTTTTAAACCTTATTTCAATTTGATTTATACGGTAATATTTTGTTTGGCAATCGAGGTAAGTTGGTTCATGTTTAACTTTTTTTAATTAGGTCGAATAAAATAAATAAAAATTAAAAGAAAATTAGAATCTCATCAACCAACGAGCGATCAAAAATCACTAAATTAATGAGGTCAATAGGGGTCTTTATCAAAATTAAAAAAAAAAAAGGCGCGAAGCATACATCTATATAATTAATGAGGAAAATGTGTCTTAGCTACTGATGGAACTTATGGAAATATCAACATTAATAAAGTGATACGAATTTGCATAACCAAATGAACCACAAAATAAAGCAACATTAAATTAATAACGATGATGTTCACTTTTCAGTTTCTACCACATGATAGAAGATATCATCATCTCCACGTCAACAAAGGGAAAAGGGATAACATCTCTACACACAAAAAGATTCGTGTTAAAGTTATTAATGACTACAAAACCCTTAATTAGTCATTACTGCCGTAAGAATCAAACTGAAACTAAAGCATACTTATTTATATAGCTAAGCCAGAATTCCCCAAGTAAATAGTCAAACTTTTTTAAAAATCTTTCTAGAACAACACTTGTTGACCCTCTAATGACATGTTATTAATGATCATGTCGTGGCTTTGCTCATCAAAGAGCCATTTCTCAAACAAAGAAAGAGACCCTTGAGTAATTAGACCATTGATGTCATGGTCTATTGGTTTAGGTTTGTCTTCAGATTCATCCATGGAGTTGAAGCTGAATAAAGTTTGATCAACTCCTTCTCCGCCTCCTCCAGTCGAGCTAGGACTTGAAGCCGCAGTGGTGATATCCTTCTCGGTAGCTGCAGCCGATGAGGGAAACAAGGTCTTTGGTGTGTCTTTCATAAAGTTCTGAAGCAAACGAGCGATATTCTCTTCACTAGAAGCATAGACACCAGATGGGTATGGATTAGTCTTGCTACTGGTGGTGGTAGTGGTTGAGGAAGAAGATGATGAACCATAAGCAAGATCGGTTAGCGGGAATCTAGTAGGGTGTTGTGGTTTGTCAAGAGACAATGCATCACAAAGGGCTTGTTTAGCCATGTTGATATCTGTTTGAAGCCTTCTCTCCCATTGACCTTTGTTGGAGCTGCTGTTTTGATGTGGAGTAGATTTGTTGTTTGATGAAGACAAGTCTTTATTATCAAGTCCATTATTGATGTTACTATCGCAAGAATCATTCATCTTCTTGAGCTTTTTCTTCAAATGAGTGTTCCAATAGTTCTTTATATCATTGTCTGTCCTTTCCGGAAGGTATGATGCAATAGCTGCCCACCTTCATATGCATGTATTTGATCCCAAAGTTATTAAAAGTTCAAAACACTTATCTTTTATACATACCAAACAAAAGTATTGCATGTGAATGTGAATATGCATCTAAGTGTTTACCTGTTGCCTAAGAGGGCTTGCAGATGAAGAATCATTTTCTCTTCATGTTGAGTGAAACTTCCACGCCTAATCCCAGGTCGAAGATAATTAGTCCACCTCAATCTACAGCTTTTGCTACATCTCCTTAGACCTAAAATCACCACAACAATCAAAGCTTTTATTAATTAAAAAGAGTATTTTAATTTGATATATGTGGTGACAAAAACTCTGGTGCCATAATACAAATATTTATTACAATTTTTCTTTTTCTTTAATGATCATACCAACCAAGTTGAAGCCACAGAACAAAAGAATCACAAACCCAAGAAGAAAAAGAACATTAAAGGGTACTACTTCTTAAGAGTATAGGGATTACAAAACGAAATTAAAATAATAATTTTTTTATCCAAAAAACAAATAAAGATGAAGTTAGAAAAAGATACCAGTTTGAGTAGGCACAGATCTCCAATTTCCAGGACCATGTTCTTGAATGTAAGAAACCAAGATGATGTCTTCCTCTGGTGTCCATGGCCCTTTCTTCACTCCAATCTTGTCACAGCATGGTGGTCTTCCCATCTCAATCTCCTATATATTGATATGTAACTAGAATGATCGATATTTGAGCAAAGAGAGGGTTTTGATGATGAACTGAGAGAAGAAGAAGATGGAAGAAAAAGTTAACCTTTTGAAATTCTTTTTTTTTGGAAGCTTGGTAATTTGTAGGGCTAAGAGTGCTTGAGACAAATGGGTAAAAGTGGTAGTTGGGTTTGTTTGAAAATGTGGAAAGAGAACTTACTACATTTATAGAGAGAGAGAGAGAAAGAGCTGAAGAGTGAATTAGTATATACTATATAGTAGTTAAAAATTACAACAATGAAGAGTGGGTTTTGCTTTCAGAGAGTCAACATGACAGCAAAATGCATTTACTCTTTGCTCCCCAAAGTCAGCCCTCTCCTTCTCTCCAGCATTTACTCGCTTTCTCTCTCTAACTAGCCTTCAGCTTTTTCTCTAACGTCCTTTCATATTACGCTGAATTTACCATTAATTTGTCTTTACATTTGAACATATATTCAATCTGATTGGATTTAGTTTTTAACTAAGACGCTGATCGCATTGGTCCACGATGATAGTGAAATGTACTATATAATTTCTATTGATGGAAACATTTTCTTTCTTTGCTAAAACATTCATAAACAAAACATTTTTTTGAACGGATTAAGCCACTAGAGTGATGACAAAAAAAAACATTTTATTTTATTCCAATCACTTTTGGTTTTTACACATATTAACAATTTTAATAGATTAGTACAAAGTTAATTATTAGTGGTATTTCTTATAAGATTTGAGGTAAAAATAAGTACTCCTCTGTTTCGTACACATATTAAGAAATTATTAAAAAATCTTATGTGTTTTTATTAATACTTTAAAAAAAATTCTCTATTCGATTAATACATTAAACCAATGAGGTTAAAATTTGAATTTCGCGTATAGATTTGCATCAAAATTGCAAAACGACACTCTTTATGAAACAAATGAAAATCTCAAAACGACACTTTTTAAGAAACGAAAGAAATATTTCATACTAAAATTTACATCAAAAACTTAAAAAGTACTTAATGTCAAAAACTTAAATTATAAATTGTATATCCACATGCATGTAGATAGAATGTAGCATGACTAAACTATGTAATTTCTACGCTTGACTTGCTTAATTATCTAATTGGTACCATGAAACAAAATTTAAACAAATTGTATCTTTGTGCTCTATCGATATTGTATTATGTATATGTTATGCAGTGATCAAACTGGTATATGTGCTGCTACATAAAATAGTACAAAATGTGACAAAAATACAAAGCAACAAATATTGCTGCAAACACAAACACTTTACCTTGTTAGAAACCACTTAAACAATCATTTATAAAACTTGTTTAATTAATTTTATACGATTTGCTAACACATTTACTATCACTGCTGAAAGATTCTTAATTTATCCAAACTCACGTATCTTTACTCACGTATCTTTGACGTATGATCTGTAAGCAGGGCCGACCCGTTATGGTTTGGTGTCTAAAGCCCAAAAAATTTTGCTGGCTCCTTTTTAAAAATATAGGCAATGATGGAGACTTGAACCTTGGTTAATTATAGAACTAACATCCACCTTAACCACTATACTACAACTATATTCTCAATAATTGATGCCCCAAACCTTGTACTTATATTTGACGCCTAAAGCAGAGCCTTTATGAGCTTTAGCTCAGGGCCGCTCCTGTCTGTCATGGACTGCTCAACACTATCCAAAAACACCCATCCTTGGATCTCTCTTTTATAAAATCGACTTAAGTGTTACTCGATCAACATCGACCCTTAGATCATTTTATAGACTTACTCCATGTTTTCCAAAAAACCTAGCCCATAGGATCTTTTAAGAAATCTTGGATATAGATAATTTCCTTATTGTGATGATCATTTTCCTTTTCTTCACTGAATGAATTTTATCCCCAAGTTTATTTTTCTTGTTACGGTGTATAGATACACTCCAATACACCTTATCCGGCTCATCACATGTTGTCCACGTGGCTCCTCACATTGCATGCTTCCTGGAACGTCGTTTGATGCATTTTCATCGGCGATTGTATCAACGACTGCATCAGGAACTGTTTCAGGCGAAAGACTTGAGATCTACAAGCTCGTGCTCGCATATTCAATCTCCTCTTTCATCTTAGTTTTCCATTCAATAAACACACTTCGTTGTACTACAATGTTTGGTTCATAACCATGTTTTCATACATAGAATACTCCAACCCTAAGGTAAGTGTCATCTAAATCACTTCTTCTCCCCCTCCCCCATGAGACATGATCTGCCTCAATCTTCGNCCCCCCCCCCCCCATCCACGACATATGCTCTTCTCTCGTGCGAGATAAGCCTTGTCAGGATCAAGACAATATAAACAAAACACCATTTTCTCCTCCTATTTGATTGCATAACTAAGCTAAAACATAACTTAGATGTCAAGACTTGCTTCTTCTTCTGTAATCATCATACATCCCCAATGACAGTGGAATATATCACTTTTGAGCTCTGAATCATGCTTTAGTGCAACTGTTGACATACTTGCTGACCAACTTCCATTGAGCTTCTGCTTTACATCATGTGTCTTCGTCTTGACCACCATATCTGTTGAGCTCTTCTCTTCCTCAACAAGGGAAAGATGCACTGGTTGTTATAATATTTGAATGATCCCTTCATCATTCTTTGTATGATCACCTTATATCATTTCCTGATACACTTTGATATGTTTCCCCTTTGCACAAGGTCTGCTTACAATTTTTTGTCATGGTTCCAAATTTGATGCTCCACGATCTGCTTTAGAATCAACTATGACAAAGTTGTATATCTCTTCACCAAGTAAGTCATGCTTGACTATCCACACTTTACCAAGCTTCTTTGGTTCAATGAAGCACTTGCTCAACCTTCAAGCTTTGTTTCTTTTTTTTCTTGAGAACAGAATAGTTCACCTTTTTGTGTCCTTCCTTCCCACAAAACCAATAACACATGTGGTGTTGTTTTTTTTAACACAGTTGTTTATGCGTCGGTATGCCATCTTCGCAATGTCAAATGCAACATCATGCTTTGGAAACTTTTGTCTGACCTTGATATCAATGCACTGATCTACCATATTTGAATTCTTAAATACAATTTCATGTTGTAGAACCTTCTGCCCTTCTTTCTCTAATCACTATGAGATGTGATACCGCGTAGAAAGTGTGACGATCTCTTCTTATATACTTGATCATCACTTTCTCCTTTTCAATATTCAATCCCTATTTTATCTTAGCTTGTTGACATTGGAGATAATTTTGTCAAAATTATTTAACCCGCTGTTGAGCATTCTGATCTTCTTGTAATTCTCATTTAGCTCAGACTTCAACATTTTGATTTTCTCTTGTTCGCATATTATAATCTCTTTCAAGCTACTAAACTTATATTCTAGATTTTTGTTCTTCTATTTTTCGACATCAAGTTCTTCAATCCACTTGGTGTGCTCCTAATGTGGTTGCTGAGTCACATTCTGCTTCAGCCTCTGCATCGAGTCTTGCTCTAATCAAGAATGTTGATTTATGCCTTCACAATAGTCTTATCCTTGAGCAGCTGCAGAATTATATTCCTAAGCTATATCTAATTTTCGTACAGAACGTGGAACTCCCTCTTGGAGTCAATTTTCACTTATTTGTCAAAGTCTGAATCAAATGATATACTTGATTTATCTTTTTGTGCACCAAATGCAACAAGATTGATCATCTTATCTTCCTCATTATCGTCCTACTATGTTCCATTAGGAAGTCACAATGAACTACCTTTTCCCTTCTGCAAGTTTGGACGTTCATTTCTCATCTACCTAAAACCTATGCACTCAACACACTTAAGTTCTTTGTGTCGGGCTATGGGACAATTCCTCTTCATATGAACGAAGTCCACGCTCAATGCACTAGACAACTTGTCTCCTTTTTCTATTGTCATAATCCTTTCGAGACTACTCATCATCATATCTTTGCAACTTTTCTTCATCACCTCGCTAACAGACTCTTCACAAACTAATTCAACTCCTATTAGAGCGTTTTTAGAATCTTCCCAAAATATATAGCCATCAGACTCATATTATCTTCAATCTTCTGAATCCAATCATCAACATGTTTAGCCTTAAGAGTAACCCCTCTTGACACAATATTTGAGCTACACCTGCCTTCGTCCTTGAGCCTCCAACATACCTACAAGTTAATCAAACTGATCTCATTATTTTTTATTTTCATATTCAAGACTGTCTTGCTAGCTACGAACTTTGATGGAAGACATCGGATAAACTTCTTCACTTGCTTCGCCTTTTTATACTTCTTACCAAGTACATGTGCTTCATGAGCCATAGAACTGAGCATAGCACTGAAACTTGCCACGATATCATCATATATCATCTTGATGTTTTCAATTGTGATGAAAGATGATCCATCCTTGTCCTCTTAATTATTATTGTTCTTTAGTTGAATCATTTCCCTAATTGAATTGGAATTGATATGTATCAATAACACCAAAAATAGCTGACATAGCCTTTGAATTGAACTTTGATGCATTTTTCTTCGCATATGTCCATTTGTCGTTTGGCTTCAGCTCATTCTCTCCATATAAGGTGAGTATTGTAAGCTCCTCCTATCCAGAAACTACAACGGTCAATGAGTCCTCATTGATTCCTTGAATCAATTGTTTCATGCGGTCTTTCTAATGTTAATAATGATCCTCTTTCAACTTGGTTTGCTTCTACACAACAACAATCATTTCCATATTTTCTTCTCAATCAATTGTTTCATGTTATTAGGCAAGCCGCTCTAATACCAATTGTAAGTGCAATGACACAAAAGCTGATGCTACAAAAAGTAGTACAAGATATAGCAAAATCAAAAAGTAAGAAATGTTACAACAAACACTTTTCTTTATAAATCACTTAAATATACTACCAAATAGGTGGGCTTACCATGGGTCGTCCATGTCCAAATATAAATGGGCTTATTTTGGTTACATCCATTTGTCCACATGGACTTTAATTGGACAAAAATCAGAAGACCGTTGGACTATGGGTGTTAATGTATTTGGACATTATGGACACGGTCGACCCAATAATCTTAAAAATTAGAGTTTTAAAATTTGGGAAAATTTTTAATCGCATCCAATTCTCTCTCTCCCTAGTTTCTCTCGAGTCCCGACGGTGACTCTTCTCTTCGTGGTCTCTCTAAGTTCTCCTTCGTCTCTCTGTCACTCTTCTCTCCATTGTCTCCTCTAGAAACCGAAAAGGTTAGGATTCGTTTTCTTCTCATAATTGATGTTGAACTTGTTTTGCGATTGATGGCGTCTCTTCCTTGTTTTCAAAATCGATGAGTCTGTTCTCAAAATCGGTGGGGGGGGGGGTGTTAGGATTTGTTCTTAATGTGGGCTTATATTTTATGAATTTATAAACTTATGAACTTGTTAGTTATCTTATATGGTTTTTAATGGACTCTGTGGACAACCCATATAAAATGGTTCTTAATGGGTTTGGTCCTAAATGGACTGGGTTCTTAATGGACATGGTCACTATATGTCCACAAACAAGAAATAGAAAAAAAAAATTGGACAATTGGACAATGGGCAACCCATTTGACAGCTATACACTTAAACAATCATTTACAAAACTTGTTTAATTAGTTTTACATGACTTTCTAACATCCTACCAATCGCCACTGAAAGATTCTTAATCTACCTAAGCTCACATCACTCTATCGTTTGCTCTATCAGCGAACTACTCAACACAAACCTAAAACACTCACCCTTTGATTCTCTCTTTTATAAAATTGTCTCTAATTCACCATAGACCCTTATACCTCTTTATAGGCTTCTACATGTTTTTCCAAATCATATCTCATAGGATTTTTAGGAAATTATTGTGTTTATCCTTTTTCTTTTTCTATAAAAGTTAAACTTTATCCTCATATTTATTCATTTTCGTGTTACAACGTAAAGATACACATTGATACGTTTTATCCAGCTTAACACATGTTATCCATGTTATTTCTCCATGTTGTATACGTCCTGTAATATCGCCTAATGAATCTTCATCGGTGCCTACATCAACGACTGCACCAACAACTTTGTCATGAAAAAATTTAACTTTTACAATATCCTAGTTGCATCTTCCAGTATGTAATATCACATTAACATTAACAATAATTTACAACCCAAAATCATAGAAAGACAATAAAATGTAAAACAAAACCGTTGAATTTAGTATGATATGGGTTGCTTTGCTAGAAAGTTATTGATCTATATCAAACTATATTAAGTCAAATATTTTTGTTTCAGATCTTTTAAATACTCATGAGCAAAAAACAATAATAAAAAAAGAATTAAGTAAAACCAATCAGATGAAAAGTTGAAAAGTCGTCTCCTAATTAATGAAATAGTGAATTGGTCAAGTAGCTAAAAAATAATTTATCAGTTTAAAAAATAAAGGAAAACACTATATGATTTACCTATCTTACCCTCGTGTGAGCTCCTTCTCCTTATGCATATTTGGCCTTTTCTTTTAACTTTACCCACTTCAAACTTTATGTTACTCCATAGATCTCTATATATATTGAAATAAAAGAATAATTGTAGAAAAAGTAAAATTTATCTCTTACTAGACATATTTTGAATTTCGTAAATAATCACAAAGCACTATAACATAAAATTAGTGCAATATTATTTTTAATAGTCATACTACTCAATTGAATAAAGATATAACCTATTTCAAAAAAAATCGAAATTGAAGTACACATAAATTAACTTTTAATTTAAAATCAAGAATAAAGATATAACCTATTTCAAAAAAAATCAAAATCAAAGTACACATAAATTCACTTTTAATTTAAAATCAAATGGTAGATTGCAACTAACAACATAAATTGAGAAACATAAAAATATAGGCAAAAGTCCAAAAATAGAAATTGGCATTGAAGCAAAAGTTTAGATATAGTAGAAAAACTAACACACATAATACAACAATAATAATCCATATAATACGACTATTTTCTCAAATATAATCAACTTTTATGTACGCGAACACCATTAAAAAAATTGAAATTAATCACTTTATTAAAAAATTAATGGCGAAATTCGACTAGTCACACAATTTCTAAACCATATAATAAATTGAGAATGCAAAAGTTTTATATCATATAAACATTTAATAGAAACATTATTTCAGATAGAATACACGATACGACTTAAAACTATTTTCAGATAGAAATACTATTTTTGCGTGTATATAAATATCACAAACCACCAAACATTAAGGAAAAAAAAGAAACAGAAACTTATACATATTTAGCTACATAGTGAACTTATAATATGAAATGAATGTAAAAATTCAACTAATGGAGTGACTCAACTACAATGGAAAAAAATAGTTATAGTTGTGTGAGTAATTATAGAATGGTGAATTAAGTAATTGGATTGCATGACATTATTCTCAATTACACAAGACATTACAAATAAATTTTATGGGGAGAGGTATAATAAAAAAAAACTTAAGTTGAAAAAAGTATGACTATTTGTCGTAGATTGACTATGACGGCGTTTGATGTTAGAAAAAGCACAAGCTGAAGTTAGAAGTAAAGTTGGCATAAATACAAAAATGTAGAGTTTGTTTTGCTGAAGTTAGTTGTGCTAATTGATGGAGGTGGTTTCCACCTCACCCGAACCCGGTTCAAATAATCCGGAGGCAGAACCAAGAATTAGGAAAATGTCTCGGAGGTCCACTATGAAGAAGATGGAAATAATGAGAGGAATGAGTAGTTGTCGGCCTCGAAAAATAAAAAGGTCCATATCATCCAGTCCAAGACTCAACCTCAGGTCAACGACATTAGATGCTGGATATACTCGGATTAAAGACGATGGATTCGCCGGAACAAATCCGACGACCGTTATGGTTCAATGTCCTCCTATAGAAGAGAAAAGAGAACGTAGAAGGAAGAGGATGTCGAGATACACATTTCACACTTAATATAGCTCTCATATAGCATTACTTTGTGCACACATTCCTTGAATAAGATAATCATTTTGATCATTTACATCGCAAATTATTCACCATTATTTTGAGTTGGGTTCTAAGATCCATCACTAATAACATTTTTTATAACTATGACATGCAATTTCTCTTAATCAAAAATGGTTTGAACAAAAAAAAAGTCAATCCAATATGGACATAAAAATCGCTAAACAAATGGCATACATACTTTATTTTTGAAAAGTATCGAAGTTTGAGTTGATGTGAATTTTGTCGGACATGTAAAAATGTTCATTAGTGGTTTGAGTTTTGGTAGGTACTGAATTGAGCGGTTGATAAGATATCATTGTAATACATATCCCTCACATTCCCCATATGGAAAATGGCCACGCTTACGTTTTTTTGTTTGTTGGACCAGTTGGTTATTTTAGATTAATAAAATGTTTTTAAAAAATAATAAAAGGTTGGTTTAAAAATTAGTTTGAGGAATTCAAAATTACAAGAAACGAAAGGAATGTTGCTAAGCATCTTCATTTTTGTATTGAGGTTCTAAACTGGATACGAAATAATTTACACATATCTAAACAATACATAATATAAACTATAAATCACATAACAAGATACAATAGATATAAAATTTAAGGTGCCGTAGAAACTTCATGAAAGAAAAGTTAAAACCCCACAGGCCACGTCTTTTTTGTATACGAAACCATATCTCGAGGATGATGGTATTAAAAGTTTACGTTGACTAAGATTGCACATAGACCCCTATCAATATTAAGAAGTTTTGCTGTAATACATAATAGATTATGACAATATGTTCATTTCAAAGTTATATGAGATTGCACATATCGTTTTTATTTTTCTTCTCCTCTCCTATGCCTCTTAATTCCGATATGTCCGCATCTATGAGAGCCTTTTGATTCATCTTTCCCTCGGTCAGAGTAGTGAATTTCCGTTTTGATTTCTTGGAGTGTTGACGAGGCAGTGAAACTTGACGAGAGGGGAAGTCGGCTTTTAGGGTTCATCATCTGAGATCTCGCTATTTTCTGTTGAAGCAGATCTCAGATCTGAGGAGTATGGCGGCACATGGATCTTTTTTCCGGCTTCCAGTGAAAAATCAGGCGGTGGTGCAGGGTCGCAGAGCCTCAGTGCTCGTCGTCGACTTGAGTCGACTCTTGGGAGGCTTTAGACTGACTCGAGCATCCTTATAGTTTTCTTCCTCATATGGCGGCTGAATAGGTGTTCAGTTTTCTCCGAAGATGTGCCAATTGGTGGTTGTGTCAAGAGGCATTGTGTACAGTCTTGATTGTAGAGGGCATTGTCGGCACATACCTCTTAAGGCCATCAAATTTTAGAGTCGTCGATGGCTTTGGCTATGATGGTCCAGACAGTGGCTATCGTTCTCAGAAATCAAGCCACGGTTCAAGCTTTTTTCTCAGCTTGAGAGGCCCCTCAATCTCTCCAGCTGTAGCGTCAGTACTCTTCTCTGTTTCTTGCAGGTCCCGGAGCCGCCGGTGGCAAGCCAGAACAGAGGGGTAAGAGATCTCTCCTTGGTTCTCAAGGAAGGCTCATGACGATGTTCTTCCGCGTTCGTGGTGGTCAATGGGCAAGGACGAAATCGACGGTATCATGAGATGAAGTCCAACCATTCCAGTGTCGAATTTCGACGGTTTCGTCGTTTTTTGATAGGTTTGCTTCTATCTCCTTCTTGAGTTGTTGTCGTAGTGAGTTGGTTTGGTGTTGCGTATTCAATTCGTTGTTTAGCTAGTATAATTCAGAGTCGTTGGGTTGTCCTAGCATCTATTGTAGTCGCTTGCAACTTTTGGTTCGTGCGTTAGGGAGAAGTAGGTTATCGCTGGGTTTGTGTCGTAGAGTGTCGTCGGTCTTCGCTTTGTTCGTGCCTAGAAGCGTCGTCGATCTTCGTTGGATTTATGCTGAGGAGCGTCGTCGGTCTTTGATTAGGGTTCGTGCTTTACAATGTTGTCGGGAGACTAAGGTTTGTATTTCAAAGTGTCGTTGGAAGATTAGGGTTCGTGCTCTTGGTGTCGTATGACTCCTTTACTTCTCCATAAGCGATCGATATTTTGGTTTATTTTAAAACTGCTAGCAGTTTATCGCTTTTAACCCCTTGTTACTTGAGAATTTTTTAGTCTCTTTTTGGGTCTTAAGAATCTATTGTATTCAAACTCTTCATTTTCATTAATGAATATTTACATTCTTATAAAAAAAAAGTTATATGAGATTGACCGGAACAAAGCGGAAAAATGTTATTGCTATATCAGACCAACCAAAATAAAACTATATTACATAATAGAAATAAAAAGAGAAATAATTCAAGATAACACTTATTTATTACTCTCTCCGTCTCATAAAGATTGATTTTTTTAGGTTTATTTGTCCCATAAAGATTAATTTTCTATTTTTAAGGTATTTTTTGTTATTAATATTTTTTTTCAAAAAAGTAGATCAATTAGTAATACTATTTGCATGACTTATTAAGTAATATTTTTTGGGTAAAGACAATATTTATTGTTTCTTAATCTGTGTGAAAATTTTAGAAAATCAAATTTATGGGACGGAGGTGCATAATATTACTAAACAAATTCAGAACAACACTAACTTATGAGTTATTACAAGTAAAATATCTTAAAATAAAAATAAAACATCCTAAAATACCAGATAATCAAAAAGGTGAATTTGACCAATATCCATATATTTATGAAAGTTCCAACAAATGTTTTGGAAAAAATAATAGAGAAGTATTACAATTTTATCTTTACGTTCCAAAAAAAAAGATGGTGGAGGTAAATTTGAGGAAAAAGAAAAAAAATGAAAATGTCATGGTTAAGCAACAAATTATAGTTTTTCTGCCATATAGATTAATTTCTATACTCATAAAGTACTAAATAGTTTTAATTGGAAAAATGCAAAGAAAACAAAATAAAATCTTTTAGTTAATGGATGGTCATCCAAATTTCTCTCCAAAGGGGACAAAGAAATTCTGATTAAACCAGTTGCTCTAGAGCTTCCCAACTACGTCATGTCATGTTTTCGGCTTTCCCAAGGGTTAATATCGCAGTTAACGATTGCGATTGCAAATTTTTGGTGGAGTTCCAATGGATGTAACTGCGGTCTCCATTGGGTTGCATGGGACAAATTGTGTATTCCAAAAGAGGCAGGAGATCTAGGCTTCAAGTCTCATGAGGATTTTAACACGGCCTTATTGGCCAAAAAATTATGGAGACTGATACAGTTTTCAGGATCACTGGTTGCTCGAGTACTACGGGGTAGATATTTCAGGAATGTCCATCCCTTAAATGCTCGAAAACCACAATCGCCATCGTCCGGCTGGAGGAGTATTTTTTTCTTCCCAAGAATTGTTAAAAAAGGGGTTAGGATAAGGATTGGCTCTAGAATTCATACATTTGTATGGCATGATCCATGGATACCAGATGTGATTCCGAGATCGGCGAGAGGCAGTGTCTGGCATCCTTGGCTACAAGTACAACACTTGATTGATCCTCTGACATGGGAGTGGCATTTACCATTACTATATGAATTTATGGATCCAGAGGATATATGATTAATTAGGGGTATCCAACCAAGTCGGATCACAACTCATGATGGTTTAGTCTGACACTACACTAGATTAGGACAATATACAATCAAGTCGGGGTACAAACTTCTGAATTCGGAAGCGATAAATTGGGTTAATAATAACGGCTGGAGACCGGGCTTGGTGGCTTTTAAAGCTTTCCCATGGACGATAAAGTGTCCTTTGAAAATTCAACATTTCATCTGGCAAATCATTACTGGGAGTTTGGCGGTGACGATAGCACTAATTAGCCGGGGTATCTCTTGTGACACCATGTGTAAATGTTGTGGTCTTGCTGAGGAGACAATCAATCATATTTTCTTTAAATGTGATTCACTTGGACACATCTGGAACTATAGTAAAAACCCGGCAATACCAGAAGATTTTCCAACAAACTCTTTATTTTCGAATATGGATTATCTTTTCTGGCGTAATCCTCGCCGAAAACAAGAGAAAGCATGTCTTTTTCCTTGGGTATTATGGTTAATTTGGAAGGCCAGAAACCAAAAGGTTTTCCAAGGAGTCCAAATAGCAGCTGAGGAGATATTAAAAAAAAATACAGAAACTGATTTATTGGCCTGGGAGAAAGCACAAAGTACTCCTAATTTGGTTGACGAGCAGGTGAATGTGGAGGGCACAAGACCAAATGGGTTGCGTTGTTGTACAGATGGATCGTGGAAATCATCAGAACTATTTACTGGATTAGGTTGGATTTACCTCGATAGGGAAATTTTGGTAGTTTTAGCTGGAGCAAAGTGTCTCCGCCGTAGTCTCTCTTCTCTACACTCCGAATTGGAAGCGCTTCTGTGGGCCATGTCAGAGCTGATACTTAGACAAATTGATTGCCAGATATTCAAGATGGATTGTCTGGAGCTTCTGACGATTCTTGAAAACCCGGATGATTGGCCAGCTTTCTACACTTACATCCAAGAATTTCAGCGTCTTCGTAGTCATTTACCAGGATTCACATT
Source organism: Anastatica hierochuntica (assembly GCA_900406275.1). NCBI lineage: Eukaryota > Viridiplantae > Streptophyta > Magnoliopsida > Brassicales > Brassicaceae > Anastatica > Anastatica hierochuntica. The sequence continues at coordinate 11,266 of OVAN01002354.1, read as the reverse complement.
ATCCGAAATCTCGCGCACAACGAATACACAAGCAGATATTTTAGCTCGAGGTTCTCGTAGTTTAAATTGTGATTATATTTTTGTAGAATCCTCTCTTCTGAATTGGGCAACCGATTACGAAAGGGTCCTCTGATTTAGTGTTTGGTTGTTAAAAAAATAATAAAAAAATTATCTCTTTAAAAGCATGAGAAACATTAGTCTACATGTAATTTTGTGACTATTGATACTAGCGTTTTTTAGTGATGCGTTTTTTCATATACGCGGACGCTCAAACAACCAACTTCTTTTTTAGCATCTGATGTTATTTATTAAAGTTACTAACCATATACAATGTCTAAATACGAAAGTCTACACCAGCAAAAGCGGATCACCTTTTTCGAAACCAACTAAACGGAAAATAAACACAGATTTGACATTCCAATTAAACAAATCTAGACCATAAATCAAAAAGAGACGAAGAGAGAAGAAACAACGAAATCCAGAGACATTAGTGCGGCAAACTCATCCAAATGTTGAATTATTTAGGTTGATGAACAACTCTTTATATTGCTCCCACGGTGAAGAACCACGAGTTATTTGGTCCTCATTATATTGCTCCATAAACATGAAGCCGTGAGCATACCGGATAGACAAAACCCGGAAGGCGATGAGATTTCGATTTTGACAATCGACTTCCATAGACAAGATGCATGAAAATCTTCAAATCCTTGTAAAGAGACCGAAAAAAGAACCGTCATTTCAATCAAGGCTAAGCAACCTCCAAATCTCGATGCAACATCAAATCTCGGCTCACCTAACAGCACACAGACCAGGAAAAAAGGCCTCGGGCCAGAGCAAAGGCTGGTAACCGATAACCTAGAGGTGTAAAGCCAGAGACCACACACTAACAAGATGTCGAACAATAAACGAAGAGGCATAATCCCAAAGATTCCAAAACATCACCCAAGCCAGCAATTCTAGGTCTAGAAAACCAGTTGGATAATAAAACCTATCGGAACTTCAAACATAAGCGACTCACAACGATACCAGATGCCAGATTTTGCTCTGACGGTGAAGACAACGATGAGGGTCAAAACCCTAAACTTGAAGAGCAGAGGTGGTTGAAGATCTTGGCTTAGGGGAGACAACACGGTACACCGAAACTGCCATGACTCACCATCATCTCCATCTTCGCCGGAACCAAACCGCCGACACAAGATAAAAAACTTACCGGAGAAATATTGGCTGATTTTGGTCGAGAAAGAGACGAAAAAGAAAAAGCAAATAACTAGTTAAAGCTATGAGAAAGGAAAAACCGTCCCTGATGCTATGGTAGCCGCCGGAGCCGCGGCGGTGAAGGTGCTTTTGGGGTTTCGCAGAGGCGGCTTCGAGAGAGGAGGCAGATAAAAGTTTTTTTAGCGTTATCAAATAGCTAATTTCTACATCCATATTTAAGCAATCTTCTCCATCACCACTTTGAACAAGCTATTCCTAAGCATTGATTTCACTGGTCACCAAGTAATATACTAATATTCTCTTACTTTTGTTTATTTAATTCATCAACTTGTACTGATCTTGACATAAATAAAATTATTCATTCAACTTGTATTCATTTGATACCTCTTCTTTATTTGTACTTCCATTGTAAACTCGGTCATTAATACTCAAAATTTTAGATAAATTTTGAAATGTTTTGGAGTTATATAAATATTGAAATTTTATTTTTAAAGAACTATAATTCGTTCACATCTAGATTAACTAGTTTATGATACTGTTAGGGCACTTTTGGTCATGTGGCTCGTGCTCAACTATATGGAATGATAGAAAGAATGAGGCTGCTTGTCGTACTGCTTCCTCTGCCTCTAGTTACTTACAAACCAGGAGTCTTGCCTTTATTTTTTTACTATGTGACTCGGGCTACCAACTGCTTGACCTTAGTTATGAAACGTCGTTGCAGCTTGCTCTTGTCTTTCCCTTAGTGATGATGGTGCTTCGAGGTTGTATGATGCCATAGAGGATTATGGGTTTGATGTATAGTTGTACCATTCAGTGGGGGTTGCCTACGTTCCCTTTTGTGGGGATCAAGCCATTCGTATTTCATAGCATTATGGAGGTACGTAGCCGTGTAATGGGGATAATCTTGTTGGCATGCTTCAGTGGGCAAGTACCGTGAGATTGATTGGTATCTCTTAGTCTGGAGGGCTTCATGGCCTTGACCAGGGATAAACTTTTCGATCTTCTTCATGAGGAGGGTGTCGTGGCATGAAACAATGTGGATAGACTCATACATATGCTTTAATGAGCAACCACCTTGGTTTAGTTGGTAGTAATCTTGTAGATCTACTTATAATGGTCATCATGATGAAGGTGATTTCATATATATACCTCTTACTGCATTTGGCTGATGCATGCTATGCACTTGGACGATTTCTTGCGGTATTGAAAGAATCTTATTTCCTTAGCAGGTGATGACCATTCTTTTTCCAGGTTTGACTCCCACGACTCATGTTGGCTCTTGTCTGCCTGCTTTTGAGTTGTTCATATGACCCTTGAAGATGTTTCTTCAAGATTATTGCATGGAGATCGTGAGAACATGTCTCCTAGGTTTTAGTATGAACCCTTTTCGAGGAGGATCTATGAAGGAAGAGGTTTTCCTTAATATTCTTTCCTTCTCCTCTTCGTTCTTGTCTTGACTCTCGTATCATAGGTTGATCGTTAGTTGGATCAAGCTAGATTGAAGGGATTAAGGATGCTTGGCTCAACATTTTTTAGTGATATTAATGACAATTAGTTCAAAAAGATTCAGTGTTGTGAATCTGCAAAAGATGCTTGGGACAAAATGAAGAAAGCACATAAAGGATCCTCTAATGTAAAAAGGTCTCGATTGACATGTTTGTAACAAAATTTGAGCTTTTTCATATGGATGAGAACAAAATCATTAAAGAATTTAGTGGAAATCTAAAGACAATAATTACCCAAGCAAAAACCATGAGAAAGACTACAAAGTCAAAAAATTAAGAAAGAAACTTCTCAGATGTCTCCTACAAAGATGTGAGTCAAAAAAGATATCCACATGTACAATTCTTGACACTGATACCATGGATTTTTATGATGTCACTTGACATCTAAAAGCTTATGAATTTTAGCAGAATGTTTCAAAGAAAAACAGCTACAAAAGAATAACCTTTGTCAGTGAAGAGCAAAAGGAGATCGGAGAACTGAAGAATCAGATGGGTACGATGGCCAAAGACGTTAATCGTACCATGAGAAGATTTGAAAAGGCAAGTAAAAAATCCTTTTTGAGATCATTCATTGGAAATTATGATTGAGACATAAGAAACCATGATCGAGAGAGAGAATACAAGAATAGTGAGGTGCAGTGTCATGAATATCAAGAATATGGACATTTCAAAGCTGATTATCCAAATACAAAGCATAGGGAGGTAAATTGTGATGTGTGTAAGGGCTTCAGACACACTAGATTGAATGCACTAATGGTCAAAATTACAAGGGAAAATGATACATAGGGTTTAGCGAAAGTGGCTCCAACAGTGAGATTGGGTATTGTGCATTAAATGCATTTCTCGAAGAAGAATCTGAGAGAATGATTGAAAATGAAGAAGAAACAGATTTTGCTGGAACATAACAAAATGTTGCTCAATCAAAAAAGGAGTCGTCTGGAAGGGAGAGCAGTGATGATGAAGACATCGATCTTCGGAGTGAGTTCCTCAAAATGTATGATAACTGGTTGCTAATTGGAAAAGAAAAACATGAATTGGTCAAAGAAAAAATGGCGATACAAACTCTGAATGATAGACTCAAGGAAGCGCATATAAAAGAGACAAAGAGCAATCAATTGTTGGAACATGAACTTACAAAGACAAGAAAACATATTTATGTTGAATAATGCTACTAAAGATTTGGAAAAGATTCTCTCAGTTGGAAGAATTAGAAAATCTGACTATGGTCTTGGATATAATGGTGAATAGAAATACGAAAAACAGACCTTGTGAAGGCAAGTACATCTTAGCAAGCCGTGATTGGAAATAAGTGTATACTTAGTCATCAATTTACTCGCCAAGGTCATGGTACTATTAAGCTATCCATTTTAAAAGGCGGTTGCTACTTCTGTGGGAAAAATGGTCACATAAGAGGATCTGCTACCGATTCTTGAACAAGGTCAAGAAGCTAATTGGCAAGGAGAGGTGTTTGCATAATTAGAAAAGAAGGTGTGAAGTATGGATTAGGAAATCTCAACTATATGGGCAAGCCGTTAGTGACTCTCAACATGCTATGGTGGCATACACTTCCACTGTTCCATCAGTTAACAAGTCGTGGTACTTTGATAGTGGGTCATCTAGACACATGGTTGGTGTATAAGTTCTCGAAAAGTACTCAACCATTAAAGAGAGCAAAGTGACTTTTGGTGGAGGAGCTCAAGGAAAGATAAAAGGGAAATGAGAAGTAAATGACCCAAGTCTTCCAAAACTGCTTAATGTATACTATGGTCAAAGTCTAACGACAAATTTGATTTCAAGAAGCCAATTGTGTGATGATTGTTTGACAGTCTCGTTCAACAAAATCAAATGTTGGAAATTTGACTCGAAATGTAGAACAGTCATGAGTGGCATACGTGCTGTGAACAACTGTTCCATATGGGAGAAGTCTGAAGTGTGTTCCGAGGCTGAACAAGACGATATGGTGATGTGGAATCAAAAGTTGGATCAAATAAATGCTAAGAGTCTGTCTGATATTGTAAAACAGGAGGTTGTCAGAGAAGTATCGGATCTGAAACACAGTGATAAAATTTCATGTGGAGCATGCAACCAAGGGAAGAAAATCAAAGTCCAACACAAAAGAGTACTAGAAGTAAAAACTAAAGAGATTCTACACTTGATACACATGGACTTGATGGGGCCTATGCAAGTTGAAAGTATTGCTGGTAAGAGTTATATCTTTGTACTTGCTGATGATTTCTCAACATATACTTGGATGAGATTCTTTAGGGGGAAATCAGAGATAATTGATAGCTTCAAGATTCTTGCATTATAATTTAAGAATGAGAAGAAAGGAATAAAACAAATTCGAAGTGACCATGGTCATGGGAAATGTTTTCCTAATCAGAAAAGAAGGTTTCAAGTATTGATCAGGAAATTCGAACTTTATGGGCAAGCCGTTAGTGATTCTCAGCATGCTCTGGTGGCATACACTTCCACTATTCCATTAGCTAACAAGTTTTAGTACTTTGACAGTGGGGGATCCAGTCACATGATTGGTGTACAGAAGAGTCTCGGGAAGTACTCATCCATTAAAGAGAGCAAAGTGACTTTTGGTGAATGAGCTCAATGAAAGATAAAAGGGAAATGAGAAGTAGATGACCCAAGTCTTCCATAACGAGTTAATGTGTATTATGTTCAAGTTCTAACAACAAATTTGATTTCAATAAGCCAACTGTGTGATGATGGTTTGACAATCTCGTTCAATAAAGTAAAATGTTGGGCGTTTGACTCAGAAGTTATTATTGTCATGAGTGGCATACATGTTGGGAATAACTGTTACATGTGGAAACAGTCTGAAGTGTGTTCCAATGCTAAACAAGACGATCTAGTGATGTGGTATCAAAAGTTGGGACACATGAATGCTAACAGTTTGTCTGGTATTGTGAAACAGGAGGTTGTCAGAGGAGTACCAGAACTGAAACACAGTGAAAAAATTTCGTGTCGAGCATGCAACCAAGGAAAGCAAATCAAAGTCCAACACAAAAGTGTACCAGAACTACAAATGAAATAGATGCTTAACTTGGTACACATTGACTTGACGGATCCTATGCAAATTGAAAGTATTGTTGGTAAGAAGTATGTCTTTGTACTTGTTGATGCTTTCTCAAGACATACCTGAGTGAGATTCTTGAGGGAAAAACGGAGAAAATTAATAGCTTCAAGATTTTGGCCTCACAACTTAAGAATGAGAAGAAAGGAATGAAACAAATTTGAGATGACCATGGTGGAGAATTTCAGAATGCAATGTTCAAAAAATTCTTTGAAAACAAGGTATTAATTAACCATCAATACTCGACTCCACGGACCCATCAACAAAATAAGATTGTTGAAAAGAAAAATCGCACCTAGCGGTGACGAAGGACTCTTTTTGAGATACTCACCTAACAGTGTTGCTTATCGTGTCTACAACAAGAAAAAATGATCATGGAATCAGTTAATGTGGTATTCTATGATGAATGCAGTTTTCCAACATGTCAACTTGTTCCATCAGAAACTGATGAAAATCTGAATAAGAAGAATTTGTGCCCAAAAATGCAGAAAGGATTGAAGAAACCCATTGTAGACAGTAATGAGACTATGAGAGGTGGCCAAGTTTACAAAAATCATTCAGCTGGAGACATAATAGCTAACATAAATGACTGCATGAAGATTATAGGGAAGCAAATAAATTTCAGAGAAATTGTGATGTTCTCATGATTTTTGGCAACAACATAACCAAATTCAGTTATGGAAGCATTGGAAGATCATTTTTGGATCATCGCCATGCAAGAGGAACTTGAAGAATTCATCCATAACCATGTGTGGGTACTGGTTCCACGATAAAATAATGTGAATGTGATGGGAACAAAATGGATCTTGAAGAACAAAAATGATGAAGAAGGAAATATTACCAGGAATAAGGCACGTCTGATGGCCCAAGGGTACACGCAAGTTGAAGGTTAGGATTTCGATGAAACCTTTGCCCACGTAGCTCGTCTAGAATCCATAAGATATATGATGGGTATTGCATGTGAACTAAGGTTTACTCTGTATCAAACGGATGTTAAAAGTGTGTTTCTTAATGGGTACATTCAGGAAGAAGTGTATGTCAAAAAACCTAAAGGCTTTAAAGATCACAAACAAGAGATATGTTTACAAGTTAAAGAAAGCTTTATACAGGCTGAAACAGGCGCCTAGGTCGTGGTTTGAGAGGCTAACTATATTTCTTATTGAGCATGATTATGTTAAAGGGAGCGTGGACAAAAATTTGTTCATCAAGAATGACAAGAGAGGCATAATGGTTGCAAAAATCTATGTTGATGACATAGTCTTTGGAAGAAAATCCAAATCTTTGGTGGATGAGTTTGTCAAGGCCATGATCTGTGAGTTCAAAATGAGTATAGTTAGAGAATTGAGCTATTTCTTGGGACTTCAAATCAAACATATAGAAGAGGATTTCAACGAAGATTTCAACGGATGAGTCATGAGAAAAGGCTGATGAAAAGTTATGCATGAAAATAATTGGAAGTCCGTTGTACTTGACAGCCAACAGACCCGATTTGTGCTTAAGTGTAGGGATGTATGCACGCTATCAAGCAAATCCAAATGCATCACATCTTCATGACGTTAAGTGTATCATCAAATACGTCAAAGGAACGGTAGATTTTGAATTATTCTACAGTAAAGACACTAATCATAATTTTGTTGGATATTGTGATGCAGATTGGGAAGGATGCATTGATTATCACAAAAGCACTTCTGGAGGTTGCTTCTTCCTGGGGAATAATCTTATCTTGTGGAATAATAAGAAACAAAACTATATGTATGTATCTACTGCAGAAGCAGAGTACATTGTTACGGCAAGTTGTTGCACCCAATTGCTTTTGATGAGATAAATGACGTCAGATTTTGTAAGAATTCTGATTTCTTGCTTATTAAATAAGATAACAAAAGTGTCATAGATTTGTCTAAGAATCTTGTTCAACACTTTAAAACTAAACATATTATTATTACACACCACTTCATTTGTGAATAGTAGAAAATAAACAAGTGGTGAAAGAACATGTGTCTACTGAAAACCAACTTTCTGATATCTTTACAAAACCCTGGATCTGAACACCTTCATACATTTGCAAAAGTCTTTGGGTGTTTGTGAACTTCACAAACCGTATTTTTGAGTGCTTGTAGTGAGACATGGTTGTTTATGTAAGATTCACTCTCTCGTTTATTTGTTGGTTTTTTTAGCAGCAAAATTGTTTTGGTTATACAAAGAGTTTGTCAAGTTAATTACAATAAATAGTTACTCTCCATGGATTTAGGAGAAACTTGCAAAAAACTGTGACAGGAGAGTCAAGTGGCAGGAAAAGTACCTTACATTCAGGTTGGTAGCGCTAAAAGGAAGGAGTGAGAACACAAAAGGAAGCAGTAAGAAACGTCTCACTTCACACGATGAAGCAGTGATTATCTCTGATAAAGTAATGTTCGAAATGAGGATAAAAAATATTTAAAAAATTCTAAGAGTCAAGAACCTTTCGAGATTCAAAATAGATCAATTATGCTATTCATATGTGATTGGCGAAGAAACTATGATAAAAGCTATGGGCCTTTAGTAAAACATTACCATGATAAGGTGTGCAAATCATCTTTAATCAATTTGCCTTGACTCTAACTCATGTGCTCTTGTCGTGGTTCATAAGCTTAAGTGACTCTGAGGACATGTCGTGTGAAGACTACTTGAGTGAATTTGTGGTTGTGCCAGATCGAGACAACGATCTATACTATTTCTACAACTACTCAAAGTAAGAAGAGTGCATCAAGCTCTATTTCCTGTCTGTCACGTCTCGCTGCAACACTTGTAAGTGAGATAGTTTGTGCTTTATGAAATAATATCCAGAGTTTCTAGAAAAAGTCACTTGTATTCTCACTTAGATATTGTGTATAAATCCCATATGTTTCTTGTTAAAATTTGATTATGGTGGCTTCCATTGCTTTGAATCTAATTCTGGTCACATTGTTGGATTAAAAATGTTGATTTCAAACTACAAGTGTGCACTAATATTTTTGTATAAAGTTAAGTGCGCTTTTCAAGAAAAGGATGATGTGTAGGGATTAAAAGTCAATTCCAGAGAAACTAAAGAAACAAAAAGAGATCCTCTTTGTAACTTTCCAATTCTCATGAACCCTAAATCGTTTCCACCATCTTTCTCCCACAAACTTGAGGCTCTCGAATCATGAATAAGAGGACCAGATTGCAATGCCAACGAGATACCGCCACCAGAGTCGCCGCTCTTGAGAGACGACGTCTTATTGAAAATGATAACTCCAATGAAGAGGTGCACATGATGGAGACCACCACACCAAATGATGGAGCTCCGGCAGTGGAAGATGATGATTGTTAATCTTCGCAACCCATCATCTTTAAGCCATAACATCATGAATCCACACCACCACCTCAGTCGACACTGATTGGTGAGAGAACTAAGACTGAGACACTGAATGCGAAGCAATGGTGGACGAAAAGCACTGTGAGGAAACGAGTAAGATTAGTCCTGAGATTGAAAAGGAGAAAGCGAAGAAGAGGGTGGTCTCCTCTGAAATAGCAATGCTTCAAAGAGAAGGTTCTCCTACCCTTGTTGAGCTATGGTCCATGTCCAAGGAATCTCATAAAAGAACTTTTTCATCAAGTGTGAATCCACAAGATCCATTCAGAATATCATGTTTCGTTTTTCTCCCTTGGAAAATATAAATGGTCGTGCTTTGGAGCTAGAGGATCATTGTGCTGCTAACTTGAAATTGCAATCGGCAATTGATGATATCATGGCTATTCAAACCAATTAAGACACTCTTAAATACTCGATTTCTAGATTCTGATAGCGAGTTTTACTACACTCAATATAAGCAAAGGAAGATCTTTGAAGAATGGTTTCTTCGTATTGATGTCTCTGAAGATGATTCTATGTTGGCGATCATCACTGAAAATGGGTTTTTTGAGAATGTTCAGATGGTAGAGTCATTTGAAAAAGAAGTGGTTCTTGAACTCTATGCTAATTTGCATCTAAGTCCAGTTCCGCGTTGCAAGAAACTAATGTATGTACATGGGAGGTCATATGAATGGTCACCCTCCATGATCAACAAAGTGTTTAACATAAAAGAAAGCCACATGAATTCTACACCAGAGTGGAAGGTTGATTATCACTGACAATTCATGGTGTCTTTTGGAATCCTTTGTCTGAATTAGATGTCAATGTTTAACAACACTCATATCACCGTGACAGAGCTCGTTTGTTATACAAACTTGCGCGTGAGATACCATTCAACTTTGGGAAGTTGATATATGATCAGGTGGAAGTTATTGTGAATTCTCCAGGTGTCATTTGCAAGTAAACAAGTGAAAGGATGAAGCTCTTGCCTTTCCCACATCTAATTCACTATGTGCTACAATCTCAGAGGTTGACTGATTGTCTTCCTAGAAGCTACATGAAGCTAGTGAAAAAAGCCTACATGTTGGACAAGAAATGGGGAAAAGGGTTCAAAATTCAAATCCACTCCCTCTCATGTTCGTTACGTTTTCTTCAAGTCTCTGGATGATGATCTTGAGAATATCAGAAAATTACTATTGAAGATGGCGGTGGGTATCGAAGGTAAGTCTTTCTTGGTGTGCTTTACTTTAGCTTGATTGTGTATCTATTATTTTATTGCATTATGCCAACCAAGTTTGGGGAGATTTCCTGAGCTAAGGATTGCGTGTATTGATGACTCTGAGTCTGATGTTGTAGGAGACTATGGTGAGACAGAACCTTTGGTTTCGTCTTCTAATTCTAAGTCTAACGCTGCGGATCAAGAGTGCGATATCAGCTTTAGGAGTAGCTAAGGTAAGTAATGGTACAGGGGGAGCGTTATTAGATATGATTAGGCTGTTTTGGTTTTACTCCTACCTGTTTTGGACATGTCTCTTTCCGTTTCTTTTGACTAATCAGAACCTTATGCTTCTTTGGTTGTCTTTAAAAACTTTGAAATTGCTGGCTTCTTTTCGGAAACATTTTGACTCTGATGAATATGTAATGAGATGTTTTTGAAAGTGCAAGAACTACACCAGGACCTGTAACACGAGTACTACTACAGAAACTGTGTGATGCGACATACGACAGAAGCTTAGAACATGAAGTACAAGAGAGAGTTTCTCTACAAAGAAAACATGTATTACTAGAACCCTTTCAAAAGAAACTTACAAGTATAATTTTGAACAAAATCTCTAGCCTAACACGACTTTTTGATCGAATACAAGATCACAAAAGTCCTCTCACCTTAGGCCTTTTGTTTCCCCTTGCTTACAAGCCTATGAAAACCCTTTAGCTAAGTCTCTCTCTCTCTCTCTCTCTCTCTCTCAAAAACGTTCCAAGAAGAAAACGATCCTCTCTTATTCTATTAATACTAATAGAAATTAAAACCCTAAATTCTAGATAATTATGAAATAAAATTACAATAATATTTCATAAATATCTTCTCCACCATATCTTCCAAAGAATATT
>OVAN01002353.1:0-33959 GCA_900406275.1 Anastatica hierochuntica | reverse complement strand
ATAAAATACAACATGTTGAAGCTGACTCAGCTTTCAACACCCTCATTGCATTTTCACTTTTTTTTTTCAACTGTTAAATTTTTTTTACAACACCCTCATTGCAGTTAGTCTAAGGGGTTTACCATTGTACATGCTCTAAGCTTTTACTTTAACGAGGGAATAGCACAGTCGTAACACTTACATAAGTAAATAAAGCATTTTTAATTAAGTCTTACATTTTTGGCAAGATAATCCGCAGTCGAATTCAATGTACTAAAAACATTAAAAAACGAAAAAAAGTTCTTCGACGAGATAAGTGTTATGAGGTAAAGGTTGGTCATCCTTTCACATTGTTCCCTATTGAAACCAGTTGCAACTATCCGTTGCGAAAAACATATTCGCTTAAAAGATCACTGTTAAAAATTCCATAGACCGTAACAATACCTTTAATTCCGTATGAAGGGGGATTGGTTGGCTTGTGCATTTTTAAATCTAAATTGGTGTATTCGATCTCCTTCAAAAATCATTTTGCGAAGATGATTAAAAATTTCAAAACTTGTGATAAATCCTAAATAAAATTGAGGAAACATACCGGTAAGATTCATATTTGAATTATTAAGTGAGCAGGGACCCCTCTCTTAAATTAAAAGCCTGTTTGTACCTTCTTCTTCTTTTTCATAATTTGTGCAGTCAGGTTGGTATTGAATTTTCTAAAACAAAATAAATTGATTTTGTATAATTTGTATAGCAAAAATAAAATAGATTATTGTACGGTTAATCAAACCAACCTTAACATTTTGAACACCGAGATAAAAGCGGAAAAAAGTAGTTTGTAACGGATAGCATGCAATTGGTTCTAATTGTGAATAATCCGGAAAAATGGACAGTTTTTTTATTCGAAATTTAAAGATTTTATCTCGTTTAATAGTCTTTTCCATGTTTTCAGTTTTTTTATGTTTCGAGAATTTTGAATTCGACTGTTGATGGTCTTGCTAAAAAAAACAATATTCAGAAATATCTTATTTTCTTGTGTAACCACCACGTTGTTCCACTCTCTCAAACGGAGCGTATCTTACGATATTATCATGTTTCAGAACTCAAACGACTTGTTTACGAAGAGTATCTTACGTTGTGCAAATTTACGGTATTATCATGTTTGATCTCAAGACCGACTTTTTTAAAATCTTTTTACTATTGTAAATACCATGCATCATATATTTATGTAAAAAATTCTATATGTTTTTAGTTAAGTTAAAAGTATATTTTTAATCATTTAATAAAAAAATCATAGAACAAATTTCATGTAGTGATATTTAAGGGTGTTCCATTTTTTTTATAATCATTTTTTCTCTCTTTTTTATAATTTTATTCTTACACGAGTCTAAATTCATTTGAATTTTCAGACACATCCCCTTTGATGTTGGATTCTGGTCTGAAATTAATTGTACTCTGGTCTGAAATTAATCACACGTTTTTTTTAAAAAACTTTTTTTAAAAAAAAATTCACGAAAGTAAATTTTCTTTTTTTCCAAAAAAAAAAAGAGAAAGCCAATTTGGCAGGTACAATCTCTCTCCATCGCGCCTTTATTACTCTCTCTCTCCTCTCCTCTCTCCTCTCTCTCTCTGTTTCTCTCTTAAGGATAGTGAAAGAGAAGCTACAAATTTCCCAAATTTATCATCAAAAACACAAAAAAAAACTTTAAAATTTCATATNTTAAAAAACAAAAATCCCCCAACCAAAAAAAAAAAAATCTTGAGAAACAGAGAGAGAGACTGTGATCTATCAATGGCGGAGGAGATATCTGCCGATGAAGTTACAGCTCCTCCTCGTCGTGTTCTTATTATCTCCGCCGGTGCTAGCCACTCCGTCGCTCTCCTCTGTAACTCTCTCTTCTTCTCTGCTTCTGTCTTCTTCGATCTAATCTTCTCTCTCTCTTTCGACTTCGACTTCTAAATATGTTAAAGTTTGGATTTTTATGTAGCTGGGAACATTGTTTGTTCATGGGGACGAGGAGAAGATGGACAATTAGGTCATGGAGATGCAGAGGATCGATCTTCTCCTACTCAATTAAGTGCTTTAGATGATTATCAAATCGTTTCAGTTACTTGTGGTGCTGATCATACTGTTGCTTACTCTGAATCAAACACTGAAGTTTATAGTTGGGGATGGTTTGTTTCTTCTTCAACTTCTTCAAAGTTTGAAACTTTCTCAAGTTCTTGTCTTTAGATTTCGATTTTTCGAGAAAAGACTCAAACTTTAAGCCTTTTGATTCTTTCCTATGTCCACTTTGAGTTCAAGCATGAGCTTGTTTTCGTCTTTTGATTGTGGTTTTTAGTGAATATATTAATCTCAGGACCGGTGTGTGTGTTTGTTTTGTTCTTGTAGGGGTGATTTTGGGAGGTTAGGACATGGGAACTCGAGTGACTTGTTTACTCCGTTGCCAATCAAAGCGTTACACGGTATTCGGATAAAGCAAATTGCTTGTGGTGATAGTCATTGTTTGGCTGTTACAATGGATGGAGAGGTTCAGAGGTATAATATTTATCTCTCTTAGCTAAATGCTCTTCTCCTTGTGTGTAATCAAATCACAATGTCGATGATTTTCATCGGAGTTTAGTTATTGTGTACATTGCCTTTTAAGCAATTTTGTGATCCTGACTTGTTTTGTGACATATCTCTTTGACTTATGTATATGAAGTTGGGGACGTAACCAGAACGGCCAACTTGGTCTAGGAGACACGGAAGATTCTCTAGTGCCTCGGAAGATTCAAGCTTTTGAGGTTTGTGTTCCTCTATATTCTTCCAATGGCGTAATGTTACTGTATGTAGGAGTTGTTGTACTATATGCAAACACAAATAGAAGCTCTCGATGATTGCTCTGGCATAGTAAATTAGAAGATTTAGTGATCGGAGATGTAGTTAGTTTGGTTAAAACGCGGTGTAACATCAACACTTTTGAAAATTGTAATGGGTGATGCAGGGGATACGAATCAAAATGGTAGCTGCGGGTGCAGAACACACTGCTGCGGTTACAGAAGACGGTGATCTTTATGGATGGGGATGGGGAAGATATGGAAATTTAGGATTAGGTGACCGTAATGACCGTTTGGTTCCCGAAAGAGTTACTTCTGTTGGCGTAAGCTAATCATATTCTTGTTCCTCGCTTTTAAATTTTCGCTCTTTTACATTCGCTTCTCGTGATTCTTGTTTTCTTGGCTGTGGTGGGAACTAAAATTAATAGGGTGAGAAGATGTCGATGGTTGCTTGTGGATGGCGACATACAATATCGGTTTCTTACTCTGGAGCATTATATACGTACGGATGGAGCAAATATGGTCAACTAGGACATGGGGACTTGGAAGATCACCTTATTCCTCACAAACTAGAAGCGTTGGAGAACAGCGTTATCTGCCAGATCTCGGGAGGTTGGAGACATACGATGGCATTGACTTCTGATGGAAAACTATATGGTTGGGGTTGGAATAAGGTCAAGAATGGCGATATCTTTCGTATTTTTACGCATTCATCATTGGTATTTTTCTAATTGTGTTTCTCTTTTAGTATGCAGTTTGGACAAGTAGGAGTCGGCAATAACTTGGATCAGTGTTCTCCTGTGCAAGTGCGAGTTCCCGATGATCAGGCATGTTACTCAAGCGGGTTGGCATATTTTTAACCGGCTCATGTCTTTCAATATGTTTTGTTTTCTAACAAACGCAAATCTTTTATGGAGTTTTACAGAAAGTAGTTCAAGTCTCGTGTGGATGGAGACATACTTTGGCTGTGACTGAAAGAAATAATGTGTTTGCTTGGGGCAGAGGTACTAATGGACAACTCGGTATTGGAGAGTCGATTGATAGGTAAACGCGTGATCATATAGAAATGTGAAAGTTAGCTGTTGAAATCGTTGATTCCACCTTTACAATCATCGATATTTGGCTCTTTTATGTGTATATAGGAATTTTCCGAAGATTATAGAGGCGTTGAGCGTCGATGGAGCAAGTGGGAAACATATCGAATCGTCTAGTATTGATCCATCTTCAGGTAAAAAAGGAAAATAGAAATAATCAACGCTTAAGTATGATTATTGTAACGAGCTAAATCTTTTCGATTGTATGTATTTTCTTGCAGGGAAAATCTGGGTGTCGCCTTCAGAAAGATACGCGGTTGTTCCTGATGAAACTGTAAGCTTTCTTTTGCTCCTAGAAAGTAAATATATCGGGTTATAACCGGAGTTTTACCGATTGATCATTCGATGCTTCGCGCGGATACATTTGCTTTCGGGTAAGTGCGAATAATAATGTTGAACGCGGTTTTGGTTTTTTCGGGGCAGGGACAAATGGATGGTTCAAACAAAGGAAATGGAGGAGATATAAGTGTTCCACAAACTGAAGTCAAGCGTGTAAGAATTTGAGTTGTGTTTTTTTCTAATGATCTTGTTTGTGTGTTGAGGTTTTGTTCATTTGTTTTCTACTTTCTAAGTTATGAGATTTGGTGTGTTGTGCTTTTGTTGTTGTTTGTTGTTAGTCTATAACTTGTTGTAATGTTTCTTCTTCCTCCTCTAGGTGTTGCAACCTTTTTATTTTCCTCACCTAATAATAATGTCTTATGTATTGATTTCTTTTAAAAGACTTTGGGAAAACGAGTATGAGTAATTTAAAAAAAAATTTAAACAAAATCGTTGATTTTTATAGAAGTATAAATTAGAGAAGATGAAGAAATCTTTGAGGTTTCAATCAATGATCGTATGTAATTGTTCATTAACTTGATTTCATGATTGAATATCGAAAATAAGAACTAGCATAACTATTGATGTTTATTAATCAATATCCATTTAATGCCTTTACTCGTATTATATCAAAAATGAATTGGATAATTATTGTTATTCGGTTGTTAAAATAATATAATATTATTATAAAAAATTTTAGAATACTATCCGCTAGAAAAATATTTATTAAATTGAAAATCAAAGTTACACTAAACATAAAAATAATATTCAATAATTTATAGGTCGACTTTAATCTTTTCTAGACTATATTTTATTTTGATAACAAAATTTTAACTCAAGTAGGATAAACATTGTTAATTATCCGAACTGGTAATATAGATACTCATACAATTATCTTTATCCGACCTTTACCCAATCTTTACCTGATTAAACAAAATTTTCCTACTCGACTTTTATCCGTTAATACAGGTCGGAGTATAGGGCAGATCGGATAATCCAACCCAAAATGCTCACGTCTACACACTAAAGTATGTAAATGCTGTTTTGGTTCAGAATTTTCGGCTAGTTTTGAGGCTTTTTAGCCTTTAAGCACACATTAACATATGCATAAAAAAGATTGTAACCCTAACAAACAAAACGACTTTACTTTTTCTTTGTATGTGTGAAACACAAATGAGAGGAGAAATTGAAGTATGTATTTGCTATTTTAGTTTTAGAACTTTTGGTTAGGTTTCTTTTTAACCTTTAGGCACACATTAACACATGCATGTTTCATATTTCTATATGATCTTTACTCAATTTGAAAACTAGATATCAAATAATTCTATGGACTAGATAAAGTCTTGATGTTTCATTATCCTTTTAAAACTTAGTGGTAGCCAATAATTTTGGTCATGATAGTGTCTATGATTCTCTTTGAAGTGAGACCATCCAATGTTGCTCTTTTAGTGGTTTCTCTTTATGTGTTGAGTTTAGTTGCTTTCTCAATTATTCTAAAGTTGATGTCAACTTTGATAAGATTCCATGTTGTTACTTACAGCCTTTATTTCATGTCACATCTTTTTTTTTCTTTTAACTTTCTAATGATTCTTCTTCATGTCTCTTCCACAAGCTTCCATTCCCATCATTTTCTCAAAATTTTAATTTATTTATTCTACTTACTATAAAAAATTCTTCTTTTTATTCACATATTTATATTGTTATCTCATGGCTATAAATATTTCATTCAATTTCCAATATAACTATATAAGGAAAGGGCAAAAAGAAATGTTGTAATACTCTTCAAATTATTTAAATCTTTTAATAAGTGGAAGTCCATTTACTCCCGTATTGGTTGACTAAAAGGTTGATTAATGCTTTATACCAATAGATCTAAAGAATGATATTCCGAAAATGCAATTTATACTCTTTCGGTGGTGGAAGCCTTCTTATTTTAGTGATTGACTAAAGGGCTGATTAATGTTTCTACATCAGAAAGTTTGAGAATTCATTCTTCAAAATGAAATTTATACATATTAGCGGAAATATGCTTACACAAAATCTTTTGCGCAGTGCGAGTATAAAATGCAATTTATATAGATTAGTTTTGTCCGCTTAAAGTTTTGGGGGAAAAATCGATTTTAATTTTACTAGTAGAGGCATACCGACATATATGTATGCTCAAATAAT
Source organism: Anastatica hierochuntica (assembly GCA_900406275.1). NCBI lineage: Eukaryota > Viridiplantae > Streptophyta > Magnoliopsida > Brassicales > Brassicaceae > Anastatica > Anastatica hierochuntica. Next base: position 27,585 of record OVAN01002353.1, on the reverse strand, counting down.
CAAATATATATGTTTTGCTCAAGTAAACAAGTTATTTATTGAAAAAATTAACAAACTTTCAATAAGCAACGTATCGATTATAAATTCATAAAACATGATAATATATAAATTACGCAAGATAAAGAAGAAGGTTTTGAATTATTCACATTTCCTCAAATGAAATATTTAAATTTTAACCCATAAAATTTGTATTTGTTTCTTTCTTCCAACGTCTTCTCCTCCTCTTCCTTCTTCTTGATCATCATGGTTTTGTTTAATAAGTAGTCTTGAATGGTTTGTAAACCTTAAGGTCAAGCATTACTCCGGCAACGGAGCCAACGCCGGCGACCACCGTGATCACTAAACAACCACCGCTCAACATTTGCAAACAAACCCACTTCATACTCCATTTCTCAACCTTCCTTTGTCTTATATACATTTCCACCGGAAAATAAACCGTTAAAGGCCAAAACCCTAACGCTCCTAATATCCCGACGACGTCGTTGAAAAACGGCATAAGCATCGATATCACGGTGGTCAAAACCACGAAGCAAGACCGGAATATTGCTCTGAAAACGTTGACTTTATACGGTGACCTAATTCCAGGGATTCGGATTTCGAATTCCTTGGTGACCAAGTCATTGTCGGGAAACCTAGCCGCGGCTTGTTTTTCGACAAAGGCAAAGATGGGTTGAGCAAAGACTTGGTAAGCTCCTACGAGGTGGACAACAATAGCGGCGTTGGCCACATCGAGGAGCCAAAATGGATTATAGAAACCGAAACCGGTTAAGAGGTTTCCCGGTGCTGCGTCTCCAAAAGCTGCATAGCCCATACAACCGCATAGCATGTAAAAGGTTGTCGTAACCGCGATGCTGATTCTTGTGGCTTTCTTCATCGTTGTCGATTCTGCTGGTGGAGATCTTACAGTGTCCTGATAAATAGATAAAACTTAGAATTGTAAAATCTTCGCAGAAAAGAGCAAGTGGACCATTGGTTGCACCACCTTTGTTGTCATCTCACGAAATCACGGTTTGAACTATGTAAATGTCTATAGCGAGAGGAACTACTAGCCAGTCTACCACAGACGATGAAAGGAAACTATTCCGCTATTTTGCTATTCATCTTTACCTGAATTTCGATTAGGACAACGGAATATGAGTAAGCAAAGGCAATATCTCCAAGTGCTTGAAATGTTCTCCAAATCTTCTGAGTCTGAGTCACTGTTCCGATGCTAATTCCGGTGAGACTTCCCTTGACAATCCCATTTGCTGAAACTCATAAGAAGTTAGTTAAGCCCTTTGGTTTGTCGATTATCGCGAACAATCTTTTAAAAGGTTATGACTTTTACCTGCAACCTGAATGATTCCGAGAGCTAAACCAATTGCAGAGTATGTGAAGGACATGATCGCGGCAACTATGGAGAGCCACCAAATCTGATCAAAATCTTTGATTTGAGAGAGCAAAATCTCGGTCACACCAAACATGATCATGTACGGATTGCTTGACATGTGACACGGGTTTTTTCCTCCGCTTTCGTGGAAGCAGTTCGATCTCTTGATCGCCCTGCAATCTCAATATCAAATCACCAAACTTGAAACCGTTCACTTCATCGTTTAGTTCCAAAAGTAACAACTTTGCGAGAAGAGAGACACTCACATCATGCTTATAGATGCCGCGATTGTGTACCCGATCGTGATACCGAATAGATTCAAGTATTGAATCAAACCACAAATCTTGAACCTAAACCCACCTGTCAAAAACTAGAGAGGGTAAAGCATAACAAAGCAGAGCAAAACAGAGCAAAACAGAGCGAAACAGAACAATACAGATCAAAACAGAGTAATACAGAGCAAAACAGAGCGAAACAGAGCGAAACAGAGCAATACAGAGCAAAACAGAGCGAAACAGAGCGAAACAGAGCAATACAGAGCGAAACAGAGCAAAGCAGAGCAAAAAACAGAGTAACCAAAACACATATAAGAGATAAACAGAGAATCTATAATTGAAGATACCGAGTATAGATTGAACAGCATCCATGTAAGTATAGTTCCTCTTTCCGGAAACACAATCTCCGGTTCTATAGCAGTCGCTAAGAAGAGTCGAAGAGTAGTAAGTAACAAAAGAGAACAATAACATCACTGAAGGACCAGCAATCCAACCAAGTTGACCTATAGCCCACGCCAACGAAAGAACACCCGATCCAATCACCGCGGTTATAATATGCGCACTCGCAGTCCAAACCGTCCCTTAAAAACCCGAAAAATCGCTTACCATCAAACTTTGAATACATTCTAAACTTAAACCATTCATTTTCATAGGTTTGATTCGTATTTTTACCGGATCTTTTAAGCCGACCGTCGTCATCGAAACATTTGAAAGCTTGTTGAGAAACATCCATCTGATTTTAGTAAAGACAAACATCAAACATATGAGAAGAAACTAGTTTGAAAATAATGTAATAACTAACTAAATTTGGCGGTAAATAGTTTTGAGAGAAAGTAGTTATAGTACCTCTTCTTGTTGAGCTTTAAAGAGAAATAAGCTTTAGAGACAAAAGCTATGCACAAAACTAAAACTTGAAGAAACTAAATAAGTGCAAATGTGAGAAGCAATTGTTGCTGCTGCATTTCTAATTTTCCTTGTTCATCATCTTATATAAGCCATTAAAAGTGGAGAATCTTTTTTTTATTGTTTCTTAGATAAATAATTTAATATTTATAGGTAAGATATATGAAATTCGACCATATCAGCCTTAGCCATTTTGTATAATTTTATAGTATAAGATAAAGAAATTTCTTCAAGATATCATAATAATAAGAATTTTTCTTAAAATAAGACTAAAAATTTTATCCTCCAAAAATAACACATATAAAATATATATTTTTTGTTTTGCTTTAGTATTTTTGATTTAGGGTTTGGATTTGAAATTTTAGGATTTGATTTTAAAAGTTTAAAGTTTAATTTTATTTTTTAGAGACATTGTTGTAAAAACAATCACTTAATTGTATTTTTTTAAAAGCTAATTATAGTATTTTTGAAACAAAAGCTTAAAAATGTTTGCCCTTATTTATATGTAATGAATATTTCTACTAGGTATTCGCGATATTTATATCTTATTCGGATTTAAAAAATGATTAAATGTGAATAAATTTCTCTTGTTTCGTATGATATCAAATAAATAAAATTAAATAAAACATTTGATTCTACCCATTATTTTCGACATCCATAATGCAAAAACATGTCATGTGTTGGATAATGAACAAAAACACTAAAAGTATTTATATTTTTCTTCACCCATCTCTCATTCTTTGTGTGTGTGTGTGATATTACGTGTATTCTTCTTCTTCATTTCATTAAGCTTTCGGTAACAAACTTTCCTCAAAGAAAAAACGGTTAGTATCCATAAAGCTCACATGAATAGAGGTGAAACCGCTAGCCTTATGGTAAAATTATCGGTTCGAGAATTCAAAACACGAAAAACATAGTGTATTCTTCTTCTTCTTCTAATGAGTTTCATTCTTTTCTCATATGCATACTACAAAAGATCAAGCCACAACTAAGTAGATCAAACATTAAGGATTTTCGATTCGCAATATGAACTAAAAATTGAAAGACATAACCCTACTAATTATTTGGCGAACCGCGGATTTGTGTAAGGGAAACTAGATAGGTTAGGATAGAAAAGAATCAAATTTTTTCGAATCAAGTTTGTAATCGATACCAAATTCTCGATTTCATGCTGCATTATGCATTATGTATTACATTCTTTAGTGAAACATACGTATGAAAAAGAAAGAGAATCAAATGCTTGTTTTACGCCTCCATACCTTTGGATTTATATCACATTCTCTCATAGTAATTAGCAATTTACAAAACTTATTCTTACTTCAAAAGCTTCCAAATCCTAATCTATTTTAAGAATTAATGAATAATTATATACTAGAGCATATGCCAAAATTAGGTTTTTTCATTTTTTTATATAAAGGAATATATGCTGCATTAGCACTTTATAAATTTGTTCCATTATTAATGTTCATTAGTTTCAAATTGATATGGTCTGAAATTTCTTCGACCATGCATAGTAGTAATTCATACGATTCATATAGGGCATGCTTTCTCTTCAAACAAAAAAATATAATATTATTTTATGTGGATTTTGGTAACACTTTTGGTTATGAACTTTAGATTCTTATAGTAAATTTAAAATCTATATTAGGATTTAAGTGAGATTTAAGATTTTACGTATAATCATATATCCCTCCGTTTTTAATACTTATATTTTAGAGTCAACCACACAAATTACGAAATCACATAGTTTTTCTTAATTTTCCTCTTTTATCTAAAAGCAACATTAACTAGCTAAAACCAATTCAATCAAAGAAACATACGAGAAAAGAAAAATGGGCGTCAAACTCAAATATATTAAAAATTTTGTATTGAAACTTCAAAACATCATCTACTATAAAATAAATAAAATTATCCTACTACATTATTTAACAGAAAAAGGAGGGAGTGTATAACAATAATGGTATATATGAGGATTTGTTAGATATAATAAGTTCAATTTCCAACAATAGAAAAAGTTTAATTGTCAATTTTAGACTTGAGGCCAAAAAAATATTCTGGTTCAAAGTTTGAAGGAACAAAAATAATTAAAGCCTAAATAGCATGATCAGAAGAGAATCGAATTTATCATGCAAGTGTTATTATGTACAAATATTATTTTAAATATTTCTTAAACTTTTTTTGCAACTTTACTATCATTTTTTTTTTTTGTAATATGGAGAATAAAGTTATAAAAAGAACTTTTTTGGAGGGTTTTCTTTTTAGGTAAACCAGATTTTAAAGAATATCTTTGAACAACACTGTCAAAACTTCTTTTTTGAATTCCTAGATTCTTTTTTCTTTTATTTATATTCACTACAATCTGAAATGTAATTATTATTTTAGTTTTGTTTTTAAGATTCATGAACGGAATATTATTATCTAGAAAAAATGGTCTTTACACGTATAAAAGTTAGGTTTTTATTATGATCAACCATATAATCTTTATTCATAGTTTAAACATTGAACGATTACATAGTTAAAGTGGATTATACATTTGCTAACTCGAGAATAAAGAAAACTATACAAATGATAGTTGGATTTACAAATTTAATAAAACAATGAAAGGGTTAACGAAAGTGTCACATGCAGATAAATATAATAGTATAGATTATTACATCTTATTGAAATCACAATTTGAATCATCAGTTTACGGTCTAAAATCCTGACCGCTAACTTCGTCTTCGATTTAGAGACCGGTGACTAGTGGTTGCTTCAACACCGTTACTGGTCCTTTTAGTGCTTCTTCTGCGTTTTCTTTTATTTTTCTCTTTCGTTTTTTATAGTTTGAATCAAACATGTTTTGGTGTTTCAGAATTGGTGTATTTTGGTGTTAACGATATTATTTTTTTTATGACGGACCAGAAGATCGACGATATTGCCGGATTAGAAGATCGAGAGGATCGACGGAGCGCAGTCGGATTGGAAGGTCGACGGTTTAACTAAACTCTTAGAGTGCATCAACAACTTCAACCAGTTTTTCATGTTGACTTTCTATTTTAGATTCTACCGTTTTAGTATTTTACAAAATGATTCGCAAGGGAAAAAGGATTATTATCAAGTTAATGATGGTTAAAAATCTAAACTTCTATATAAAGATAAACGACAATGCCAGTGACTTGCAAACTGTTAGCTTCTTACAACTATTTAAGTCTATTAAGAAAGTGTGCAAGGCGGTCTCCCAAAAATCGGATATCGGCAGCCACTTAGAGAATCTTGACCGTCCAGTCCTGGTCCACCCGAACACCGGGTTTGCGGATAGTCAAGACCTTTGTAACAGATGAAGCTGCAAGCCCACCCATTCGCAATGGTCCCATCTCAATCTCTGCCTTTTGATTCAATGGTTCAACCACGGCGGATTTTGGACTCAAGCCGTGTCCCAATAGGATAATTCTTTCGATCAAGCATTGTGAAGAGAGACTAGCTTGCGGAGGAGCTATGTTCGTTGACGTAAGAACACCGTTGGAGAAAAGAAACCGACGGTGAATGTAGGATCCTCGCTTGAATTCAAAACTTTTGCCGTCGTCGATGTAGAGTTCACCGTATGCTTCTTGCGAGTTATTCAAAGCTACCACCTAAACAGAAAAAAGAAGATCAAATGCATAAAGATTATATAGACCATTACCAACCAATCACGGCTTAAGCCTACCGATTTATCTCTACATACCAAAGTGTAAGGATCATTGTCCATTTGAAATGAGCTTCGTCGAAACCGATCCTTTCTTGGGATAATAGTCCCCGTCCTTTGAAACGCAGGAATGCTTTCTTCGGGAGCGTCAATCTTGTATGTTTTACCTCCGGTGTACGTATTTCCGTTTCTCAGGTCATACCATGATTCTTTGCCAGGCAAATATACTGAAGCATGCGTTGTTCCCTAGTCCGCATGAAGACCGAGAAGTAATTAGGTTCGATCATTTCTCCAGAGATGATTGATTAAGTAAATAGACAAGAAATCGAAAGTAGAGATCAGTACAAAGTTGTAGTTAAGCACTCGAAGTACCTTAGTATAAACTCCTTGCACCAATAGACCATTACCAACCATGAAGGCTTCATCGTTACTAAAAGTAGCTTCATCTTGTGGGAATTCCATCCACAATGGGCGTACAACAGGAACACCAGTAACGTTTGCTTCTCTAAATAACGTGTAGAAGTACGGGAGCAGCATGTAACGAGTGTGTATAGCATCTCTGATGAGTTCTGTATTCCGTTCACTGAAACAATATGAAATTGATATGATTCGAGTGAGAAACGTGAAAAAAAAATTATGAGACCGTAAAACAAAGGCAGAGAGACCTATGGACAAGACAAGTAGACAACCATCGCAATGCCTTGTCACGAGAAATACATGTACTAATCAATATCTTACCCGAACAACCAAGGCTCTCGTCTTTTGGTGTCATGATGAGCATGACCCCGGAAAAATGGATAGTAAGCACCTACTTGGTACCACCTAACCAGTAGTTCTGGTTCGGGGTTTCCGAAGAACCCACCAATGTCAGCTCCTGCAAAAGAAAGAAAGCTTCCATTAGATTTGCGAAAAAAACGAAAAACGGCCACCAGAATTTGAGAAGAATTTCCTTGTACCTGAGAATGTGATTCCGGTAAGACCAAGTGTTAATACCATCGGAATGGAGACTCTGAGGTGTTCCCATTCGGCTGTGTTATCTCCAGTCCAAACTGCTCCATATCTTTGAGTGCCAGGAAAGATTGCTCTTGATAATACAAAAGGCCTATCCTTTCCTTCTCCACGCACAACAAGTCCATCGGAAGTCGCCATGTGAAAGTAATATCCATAAGCGTTATGAACTTCCCTGTGTTCAACACCCCCAACATGTAATGCATCCCTTGGCATAGTAACCTATTCAAAAATAAATTCGGTCACTCTTCATCCTAGAGAGAAACGTGAAAGTTCAATGTGGGGAAAGAGTGAACTTTCTCAACGATAACCAATAAACCAAGTGAATATGAGAACCTGAGATATAAAGATTATACTAAGGGAACAACCAAAGACCAATCAGACAGAAAGTTATACCTCTGGACCATTGAATACAGAAGGCTCATTCATGTCATTCCAGATGTATAACGATGGAGTCGAACCAACATAGTTCTTATACGAGAACCGTCCACCCCACCACGCTCTAATCTCTGGACTCAACATATCAATGTAAGAAGATGAGCCAGGCCAGCACCAACCATCAAAGTCTTTTCCAGAAGAATCCTTAACATAGTATCCCATCCGAGTAGCTTCCTTATGTAAGAAGTACGAGTCATCCCTCTTGATATGAGGATCCACAATGGTCACCATCCGTCGACCCTTTGCAGACAATTTCTTTTGCATCTCCTCTGGATGAGGAAACAACACATTATCCCACGTAAAGTATCTCTTCCCATCTGTATGCTCGATATCAAGCCAGAGAACATCATAAGGAATATCGTACTCATCAAATTTCGAGTCCACTTGTGCTACATCCTCCTCATCTTTGTAATTCCACCTACATTGGTGATAACCAGTGGCAAACAACTGCGGCATGGCTGACGTACCCGTCACACTCGCATACTGCTTTACAGCATCCTTTGGCTCAGGCCCTACGAAAAAGAACGTGTCCACAATCCCTGCCTCACTCATCCACAATGTGTCTATCCTACTCTGACTAGAAGGCAAAGAGATACCACTCTCTGCATTCCATCCATCAGCCAACACATCAATCTGCATTTCCGCAGCATTCAACCAGAAAAATCCTGAAGTTTTACCAGATTTCCCGTGCGAAACCATGAACGGAATCGCCCCGTAAAGTCCAAACGGCGATTCATATTCGTATTCAAACACATCAAGATTAAATAGCCTATAAGGTTCAGATTCCTCAACTCCAGGACCCTTGGTAGGCTTCAAAGCAAAGCTAGTAGCGTGTTCAGGGATTCCATAAACGAAATTCGAATCATAAAACGAAACATCGAAGCTAATAGATTGAGGACCAAATGGTCTAGAATCTGTATGACTCCTAAATTTCTCTTCCCAATCATCTCCATCAGTTTTCTTCCTCAATTGCTCAAAATCAAACAATCCATGAGAATTCAAAGAAACAACGCGACGGCGATCACCTGATTTCTCCCGAACAAACACCTCAAATGGCTCGTGACGCACCACCGCCTCGTAGCCACCGGATAAATCTACTACTGAAGACGGAGTAGTATCTCCACCGATCGTCTCCGTCGCTACTTTCTTCAACCAAATCTTCTTCTCCTCGAACTCCGACACTACAACATCAGGAACTCTGAATCTCTTCTTCGGCGGATTCAACGAATGATCCTCATCGATCCTAAGCCGCACAACACCATCCCTGTAAATCGAAAGAGAGAGAATCAACGGCTTGATCTGATCCGAATCGCTTTCGTTAGCGATTTTCGAAAGCAGCTTCGCTACGAGATCACCATCGGTGATCGAAACATCGCTAACAATCAGAGAACAAGCTCCGGGAGAACGAGATCGAGCTCGTTTACAGAATGGAGTTTGATCACAGCTTCGAAACTCCTCCTTCTTCCATGAAAATACTGTTTGAGATACGAAGCAAATGAGTGATAGCACGAAGAGGAGAATGTATCTCATTTTTTTATTCATCGGGAGGAAGAAATGAGCAAGAGAGCGAAACTAAAACATTTGAGGAAGAAGATCTTTTCGGGTCGGATATATTCACCCGAATATCCGAACCGGTTTATTAGAAATGGAAAAAAAGGCCCACGTTAAGCCCATTATACTCATTACGATGAAAAATTAAGATTCGGCCCATATAAATCATAACCCGGCCCAAACCCAATTTTAAAAATTGGGTTATTTGAGTTTTTGGATACTGTTTTCGATTTGACTTTCTATATCACTAAAGTGCAATTATTTTTTCGGTCATTTATTTTGAGAAAAACTCTACAGTTAAAAGTGGTTAGTTGTTTGTGTTGGAGTAATACTAGGACGTGTGATCTTTCGGGAAGTGAATTTTGGGATCGTGCGAGTGAAGACAAAATATGGAAAGTGAATTCTGGAATCTTCCATAGTTAAACGTGCTTAATTGCTTGTATTGGAGTAATACTAGGATGGGTGATCTTCCGAAAAGTGAATTCTGAAATCGTGCGAGTGAAGACAAAACACGGGAAAAAAAGATCACGTGGTTATTTGCAGAGACAGTAAATCAACTCTTTAAAGCCCCCAAAAATAATCTAAACGTCGGACAGAATGGATCCGACGAAATAACGTCAGGGCTCAACAAAAAGACATTGAAGCACATAGGAGGGACGGACAGGGAATGACCTAAAGATGATGTCGAAGAAATGTTACATCCGAAAAGACGGTGTGTTGATTGAGAAGATAGAATAAGTTTTAGCTTAAGAATGAAAGCTTTTATTGATCAATTTTGGTTCAAACAATATGAAAAAAGAAAAATGTATTCAAGATAGTTGAGATTGAGCTTGATTTGAACCAATAACCGATATTGTATTCAAAGAAATCCCAAGAGGATCACCACCTTCTTCTTCCAATATCATCAATAAGTTACCAAATGGCTTCAAAAACGCCCTTGGAATATGATATCTACATTAATCAAAAATCCAAAGTTATAACTTTCTTCAAAATATGTTAGAAAAGTTAATATTTTGAGCCTATGGTTACTTACATAGATTGAGAAGGATGACCAGAAGGAGTGAGAAACGAAACCCAATAACGACCAATGCTTTCACCATTCACCCACACTTCTCCTTTACCCATACTTGTCATGTTAAGGCCCACGGGCCCATCTCCACTAGGCCCATCAAACATCATCTACATATACACACTTTTCACCCATAAATACACGTATTCATAAACTATAGTCTATGTATATTTCTTTTTTATAATCAAGAGGTTCGAGATCTCTGGGCCCGTACGTCCTTCCAAGGCGGGATCAGGCTATGTAAGATCCACCCTTAGGGTGTCAGTCCCTCCCAACTGCCGCTGAAATTGAACTGAAGATCTTTCGCTACATACCGCGAGATCTTTTCCAGCAGAACTAGGGACGTCTGGTATCTTTCGCTACATACCGCGAGATCTTTTCCAGCAGAACTAGGGACGTCAGGTGTCTATATATATATTTACAAATATATATATAGACATCCATATTATTATTAGGCATGGTATTCGGCTCGGTTCAGGTTGATATTTCGGATTTCGGGTAGTTAAGTTCTTAAGTCGGGGATCCATTCGTATAGCTTTTTAGTTTCTTTCGGGTTGAGTTCAGGTTCTTTGGATCCGAATATTATCCACCCTAACTATATATACCTTGTACCAAGTAAGAGGGTGATTCTTGATGAATCCAGCGTTTTTAGTACTCCACTTCACTCTCTTTAGATTCTTTCTTTGATATAACCTAACTTTTTCACCAAGCAATCCCACCTTTTCACAAAATGTACATGTTAGGTCATGTACCAACACACAATCCTCAGTTAACAGATTCATGACCTTAAAGGTTTTGTATATTACCGAGTAACCCCATTGAGATCTACTCAAATCGATAGTTTTTGTCTCGCCACAACGGATTTGTACTTTGGTTAGTCCATAAGATTTCTTCTCCAAGTAAGCTCCAGAGTCCTTAACAGTGAGGAAAATGTGTAAGGAGATCTAAACCTTTTGACGCGAGACGCAAGAAAAGATTAAACCGAGTTTTGGTTTAACCAAAACCGCTTACCCGTAGACCAACCATGCCGCTAAGGATTGAAACATTGTTTTGTCCATTGGTTAAGTTAACCGGAACTTGGAGTTTAACCACTCTTATGTCTCTGCTTCCATGTCCAGATCCTATAAGAAACACACTTCCAATTTTTGTTCATTATCATATAAACACATTCTTCTTTCCCAAGTAACTTTCAAACAGTTATAACGTACCTTCCAAGGCATTGTTGATGAACACATGAACAACATGTCCTGATGATTCAATGTAAAAAGACGGGTTTTCGCAAGAAGAATCCGCCTTAAAACTTGAAACCAAAGAGGCAAAAACCGCGTTAGAAACGAGAAATGAACATTAGAAATGTAATTGAGAAAATGTCTTTTATGTTTACCTTAAAGTATACCAAAGATAATCAGTTTTGTCTTTGGTTAAATTAGTATGTTCCAATAAAGCATTTGCCTTCAAAGATGTGCCTGAGAATGTCGCGATTGTCTCTCGAAACACTTCCCATTTATCGGGAGCATTAAAGACTTGAATCGGCGTTGTAACTCTCATGTTCTTCGCCACATTCACCTTTGCTGTTTCATAGACTAGGGTTTTGCAATTCTCAAGAATGCCTATTGACTTGGGAAGCAAGCTATATGTATTGTTTCTGAATTGTATTTGAATGGCTTTAGTTGGATCGTTGTTCACCAAAAACGCGACGCATCCACTGCTCGGATCTTCAAAGACATAAGCTTCTTGCATTAGTCCTAAGGAGAGAATCGTTTGCTTCCCTTGAAGCAGAGGAGAAACAGAGGATTTTATCGCAGCGTGAAGCTCTTTCAAATGACCATACTTAGGTTGTCTTAAAAGACCTACAAACACAAAAACATGATCAGAATCAAGATTAATCGCGTTTTTCGAATGGTGATCAATGCAAAAGATCTACGAGAAATCGAACCGTATTCATCAAGAGGAGCTTGATCATAGTATCCTGTAATGAAATATGAAGATGAAGTCCTTCCAAAGTTTGTTCCACCATGGTACTATTCAAAAAATAGAGTTCTTGATGATCATATCACGATTTTTGTTTATAACCAGAATGGTTCTAATCCCTCCAGGGCGGGATTAGATCAGGTAAGATACTCACATTTGATGATCATATCGCGACATTTTATAAACAAAGCAAAATCAAAATCTTATTTACCATGTAATAGTTAATGTAACTTCCGTTTTTCGCGACGAAAAGAGCAGCATGGAAAGCAATATCTTCAGCAGATCTAATATAAGGTTCTGTTCCATAAACCTGAAAGCTTTTTTTCATAACAAAGAAATAGAACATTAGAGTTAACTTCTTGAACAAGTAACTAATCGAAAAAATCTGCATTAATGAAGTAAACCCTTACAAAGAAGTCCAATCTTCAGTCCACATTTTCGGTTTATCGGGCGAGTTTGGTCCTGAAAATGTCTCGCCGCATGTCATCCCATTGCACGTATTGATCTATGAGTTAAAACATTGATTGATTATATTTTCAAGAATCAAGAAACATATTGAACTTTGTTAGATAAGTATGAGCCGGTACGGTACGGACCACAGGATCAGGAGCATCAGGCTGTTTGCACATGACCCATGGAACTCCGGTTTGAAGTCCGACAGCCATTTGAGCTGCCCACTTGACGTATGATGCTCCTTTCTCACCAAAAGCTGCTTCCACGTTCGCGTACTCGTTCTCGATCTATACAAATACAACCACAAGAACCTAAACTAGGAGTGGACATATTAACCGGAACCGAAAAAAAGGAACAGATGAACCAAAAGCCAAATAACCAAAACTAACCGAATTTCTATAATACCGAATGGTTATTATTTAAAAAAAAAAAACGAGAACTGGACAGAATCAAAATACTTTAGGTACCCAAAAAATAACAAAAAATACCTAATATCACATAAAAATATCCGGAAAATATATCGAAACTGAAATGATCCAAATAAAAAAAAAATCAACGAAGAACCAAAAGAATATGAATCGAAATTGAAGTTGGTTTCTAAAATATTGAATAGTTACTACTTTTAGAACACCGAAAGAATTGAACTGAATCAAGATATTTTGGATACTCAAAATAACAAAAAAAAAACTCTTAAAATACCGGTAAATATCTGAAAAACATATCCAAACAATTACATAATTCAATCGAAACCGAAGTAACCCAATTGAATTTTTTCGGTTCTAATATGGTTTCAAATTTTGAAAATCGAATTACCCGTAAACCAAAAGAAGTGAACCGAAGAACTGAACGTCTACCCCTAACGTAAACCCATTCACACTGCAACAGACTGACCGGTTCGATTCGGTTCAATTTGGTTTGATGATCTTGAAGCATATGAATAATAACTAAGGAAATTTTTACCTGGGAAAGAATAATTGGACCTCCCTGAGAAGCATATAAGCCTTCTGATTTCATCAAATTCACTATTTTACTAGTGAAATTTTGCATATGAAACTTGAAAGGCTCATTGTCGGTTCGGTATACAATACCCGGTACATCCCGTAACCAAAATGGAAATCCCCTGGTTAAACCAAACCAATAATCAAATCCTTGAACATTTTTTCTCAATGTTATAATATTAATTTCAACAATAAAAAATCATAAAATTTGGTTTAGTATTGTTTAAATTAGTTTACCCGTAGTTCCATTCAGCTTCAATGAAAGGTCCAATACGTAGACAAACATAGAGACCTTGTGATTTAATTTCTTTAATAAACTTCACCAAATCATTTCTTCCACTAAAATCATACTGAAAAAAATATTCATATTTCATTCCAATAAACTATATGTTAAAAAATTTCATATAGTCTTAGAATGTAACAAATTTTTAAAAAATTCATATAGAGAAATTAAATAAATAAACCAACCTGTCCTTGTTTAGGCTCATGGAGGTTCCAGAAAACATACGTTTGAATCACGTCGATGCCTCCTTCCTTTGTCTTTTTTATCAAAGACGGCCACATCTACAAATAATAATATAAATATTAGTAATTCAAACGATAAAAATAAATAAACCGGCAATTATGAAGTCCGTGAACTCTTAATCCCTCACGGTCGGTTGGAAAGTAAAATATTCGTTTTTAGCGGACCAACCTCTTTCTAGTTAAAAATAGAACTAAAAAAACAAAGCGTGATTAATCTGCTAAAACTAGATTTTCGGCATTTTGTAATTATTTCGCCAAAATTTTATTCAATTCAGTTATTACCACTAACAATTTTTTCAGTTATTCCGCTATTAACTTGACATATCAGTCAAGCTTTTAATCCCCCATGAGTCGAACCAAATAAAATATTCGTTTTTAGCGGATCAACCTCAACGTAATTCAAATGAGTGATCTTATGATTAATTCGAAAGTTTTTTTACTTTAAAAGAGATTTTGATAATTCGAATGATTGAAATGATGATGCATTTTGTAATAAAAATAATTTGGCTGTCTTTTGATCCCCTTGATTAGAGATTTGATGAAATAGTGAGATTTGTTCACGTGATTTTTGTTAAAGTTGTCAAAGAACAAATGATAATAATATGATCATCACATATTTTAAAAAATATTGTTATGTACTAAGTTGACAAGTAAACGAATTATTGATAAGCACATGTATTTTGATCTTTCAAAAATTGTTATGTAAGTTGACAAAATAAACGAATTATTGTTATGTAATTAATTGCAATATTTTTACACGTTTTGACTTTTTTGTTTTACAAATTTTACTATATAGTAAAATGTATTTAGATAATTCTATTATATATATATATATATATATTTTTTGATAATCGTAGGAGATCCCAAAGACTTTCTAGGTCCAAGGACTATTATATTTTATCGAAACAATGCATAAGAAGTGCATTTAGTGAAGCACATATAACGGATCTGTGTCCAACTACTTTCATATTATAAATGAATTATTATGCAATCGTTAATCATCGTATTTATATTTACTATTCCATTATTGATAATTCCGACATTACAAAACGAGTCAAAGAAATAGACAATGACAAATTGGGAAGTAATCATAAAAAAAAAAAAGAACAGCAACGGTGTCGTTTTTAGCGACCCGTGAAACCTAGACATCAAAGATGTGTAAGATGTAATCTCTGTCTTGATCTTTGATAGTGAAAGGTTAAAGAAATCTTGTGAACCAAATAATAAAATATTTTATAAATGATTTTCCTTAAGTACCATTACGTAATGCATGTCTTTTAATTTATTTTTTTGTATTTCATTGAATATAAACTTTTTGTTTTTTTTGGTGTAATCATGGAATATAAATTTTCATATAAATAGTAAAAATAATTTAGACATATATACATCTTTGTTAGTTTAATTAAGACATTTTCTACTATTTACATGATCACTAATCACCGAATAAAAAGGTCGACGAGTTAAGATGAGGTTATTTATTTTTGACTATATATCTATATCCTGACTTAGTTTATTACGATTTTTAATCGTTAATATTTTTGTTGACAAAAAAAAATCTATTCTCGCTAGATATTGGTTTCATTTTAATTAGTGAAACCAAATTACCAAAAAGAATTAGTACTTTTTTATTTGGAAAATGTTATTGTTGCTTGGCCAAACAAATGGAGTTTTCTCACGCAACACAAAGAACATGAAAAGCCAAAATTCATAAATGTAAAGAAACTCGTGAAAGAGAATGCTATAATATATATATATATATACACATATATATATATATATATATATATTATAAAAAAGTTTCAATATATACATATATATTACACATTTATATATATATATATAGATGAAAATAATTACCTCGGGTGTGCTTCTAGGATAATGAATAGAACCAGAGAAGAGAAGTTTCCTATGTCCATCGATAATCAAAGACCGTCCATCGTACGTTACTCCTTTCTCCGCCGTAGCTCCACCGGCAATGGAGAAAAGAAGAGTCATAGCCAAAAGAATCCAACACGACCCGACCCGACCTAACACCATCTTCTTTCTCCTTCTCTTCTTCTCTTCTCTTCTTTGATGTCTCTATTACACAATACTCTTCGAACATGTGTGGTGTAATGTGTATGTTAGTTTATATAACACACATCAAGTTGTGTCAAGAAAGAATATACAACACATCAAGCATGTGTGTGTATGTAATATGATTTTAAAAACTATAATATATAGATGGTAGATAAAGATTTAAGATTTGAGACGTAAATACACAAATATATTCATTTGAGCCTATCATAAGGTTATATATATTAGCTTGGGAGCTTCATTATAGTTTTTGTCTTAGTCTTATGATTCTAAACACACTAATTTACTAAGTTGCCCTTTTTAATTAGATTAGCTTCTTTTTTTTGGCCAACTGTATGATGGTAACATATCAACCACAATATAACCATTGATCTACATGTAAGGGAGAAACTAGCCAATTTGTTCGGTGATACTAAATATAGCAAAATCTTATGAAATAATATAGTGGTTGGTGTTTGTGCGATGGTTTTTATATGGTTAAATAAAGTTTGTTTCTTTACATTTTTAAAAAGTTTTTTAAGGGTAATATTGTGATACCCGATTTATAGAGAAATGATGACGCGTGAAAAGAGTTTGAAAGAATTGATTTAACTATCTATGTAAAAAACATGCACTTATTGTTTCACTTGTTTGAGAGAACTTCACAGTTAAACATGCATGTGTTGTTGAGTATAATTAGTATATAAATGAATGACTTGTCGAAAAATGATTTTCAATATTGTACGAGTGACGACAAATACGGAAAGATCTTGTGGTAATTTGGAATGACAATAACTAGCTATTTAAAACTTCGTAGAGTAGCACTTTCGACCGTCAGACTTGATACATCTATAGGTCTGAGCGTTTGAGCACACGGAACAAGCGAACAAGGTGTTACAAAAACTCACAACCAAATGGTTAGTGGTGGTTGAGGAATGGGAAGGGTGATTTCAGCAGTAAGCAAAATTTTGGGAAAAAGTTAGAAACCTCCCAAATAATATCATTGGAGTTTAGCTTATACGACACATAAAATTGAAACTTGGAAGACATAACTTACCTCAACTAAATAACACAACCTTCACGTAAAGACAATAAGGGCCTTCATATTCAAATGTGCCTCAAGTTATTCTCTAAGGCCTTATACATTGGCCTTGTACATCTCACTGCTTTAGCTACTCATGACTTATTTTTAAAAGTTCATAAATATATTTATACTAGTGACCAAAAAAAAATCTTTCTACTAATCTCTATATCTTTTGGATAAAAAAGAATAGACGGTTGATAATATTGTGTCATTATGTAATAAACCATTTCAAATGAATTAAATATACAATAAAACTATGGGAGTTCTATAAGTTCAAGTTGAATATTCAAAAATCTTTTGAAACTGAAGCTTGGACAATGTTAATGGCTATTGAAAAAGCTAAATCTCAAAGTTTAATAGAGATACAAGTTTACTCCGACTTACAAATCTTGTTTCATTTCCTACAATGGAGAGAGAGTCTCACAATGATCTATACGCAATCCTCTATTATATTCAAAACATTATTCTATCGTTTTATTAGATATCTTTTCATTACATTTCCCGTTTTTTGAACTCTTACAATGATACTTTAGCCAAAGGGACTTTGTCACTTGCTGTTACTTCGATTTGAAGTTGGTAAGGTTTCGTTTTGTCCAAAAAATAAATATACAATAAAACTAATTCCTTAAAGGTTACCATTTCATACTTGATGATATTGGTAAACATATTTTTATATGCATTAAGTTTTCAAATTTTCCTTCTTAAAAGACTAATATATAGAATCCATTATCCGTTTGTCTCGATTACCAAATATATCCAAATGCACATTGTAACACAAGATCTATTTCTAACTTCTAAATAATAGTTTTTAGCAGAAAAAAAAACTTCTAGATAGTAGTCTTTAACAAACATAGAAACTATAACATATACTTTTTTTATAATATAAATTGTCTTTTATGTTGACATGTTAGTCCAATCATCTGTCGATTATTAGCATCGCATCTTTTAGAATTATGATCACATCACTCCAATGACATAAGCAATGAGGATGAACGGAGAGAAATTCTTGTGCGGAGAAGCGCAGAGTAATAATTAGGGTTGAGCATTCGGATCCGTTTGGATTTGGATTTTGATTCGGATTTTGAACTTCAATCCTATAAGATTCATTCGGATTTATAAAAAGTTCAATTCGTGTCGGTTATTCTTGAGTTTTGGCCAGTTTTATAAAATTATGAAAACCCGAATAGATTTGATATTTTTTTGGTTTTAATATTTCGGGCTTTTGGATACGGGTTCGAATTTTTTCCGGTTTCCTACAACTTTTATTTGGATTTTTTTTGTTTTTTTCAGGTCCTTTAGATTTTTTTTTCGGGGTTTATGAATTTCGAGTTTTGATTCGGTTCAAGTTTCTTTCCTGATTTTTCGGGTATTTCGATATTCAGGTTAGGATTTTCAGAATAACATATTGGTATAAAGGTATGCATATGTGTGTTCAAAAGTTTTGGACATTCATATATTATTTCGGATTTCAGATTCGGTTCAGCCAAAACTCCAAATATTTGAGTATAAAACCCGTTCAGATTTTTCACATGTTATTTCGGGTCGAATTTCGGATTTTTCGAATCGGATTCGTTTTTTGCCCTAATAATATTTTTTGCAGTCAACTCACAAGTCCACGTTTATACGTTTGACCAGCGAAAAAACGTGCACAAGCTACACCAAGAACCAGTAGATTCCAACCCAAATAGAGTTCGTGCTAGTGACGGAAGCAATGACATCACCATACTCTACAAATCAATCATCCAATAACCCATTGCCACGTGTAGTCTACACGGTCAACGTTTCAAAGAAAAACCGGTTCGGTTCCTATCACACGTGTAAGTAAAACCATACACACGTGTGTGATTCATGAATCTCTCTCACTATATAAACCTCACTACTCTCTCCTTCTCGATTTCAATCTCCGATAAAAAAAACCCAAAAAGATTCGATCCCAAAAAAAAACTTATCCACAAAAAAAAATGACGGCGGAGCTAAATTTACCGGCGGGATTCCGATTTCATCCGACGGACGAAGAGCTTGTTAAGTTTTATCTTTGCCGGAGATGCGAATCGGAACCGATTAATGTTCCGGTTATCGCAGAGATTGATCTTTACAAATTCAATCCATGGGAACTTCCAGGTAAAAAAAATTCAATTTTTTTTTATCGTCTGAATTATTATTATTACAATTTTTCGAAAAACAATTAAGTGTTGGTCCAACGGTAACAACTTCACGATTTAAAAAAGAGTTCCTGGGTTCGAACTACGTTGGGATGGGTTGGCTCACCAAAGGCCGGTGTCACAACTCTTAACCTCCTCATAAAAAAAATGGATAAATCTTTAATTAAATAGATGTTTTTCCGATATAGAAGCATTAATTAACTTTTGTTACGTTAATTTTAATTTTAAGTTTAAAATCTTTTTTAATTTTAAGTTTTGTTTGATTTTGAAATTTTTTTCTTTGGTGTTGTAGAAATGGCTTTGTACGGAGAGAAAAAATGGTATTTTTTCTCACATCGCGACCGGAAATACCCAAACGGTTCACGACCAAACCGAGCAGCTGGAACCGGTTATTGGAAAGCGACCGGAGCTGATAAACCGATCGGTAAACCGAAAACGTTGGGGATTAAGAAAGCACTCGTCTTCTATGCTGGGAAAGCCCCGAGAGGTGTTAAAACGAATTGGATTATGCATGAGTATCGTCTCGCTAATGTTGATCGTTCTGCTTCATCGAACAAGAAGAATAACTTGCGAGTACGTAGTAGGCATTCGGATTTTCGAATCGATTGATTATGTTCGGATTCGGTTTATTCTGGGTAGGAATGTTTAAGAACCGGTTTTGGGTCGGTTAATCTTTTCGGGTTTTTGAATTGGTTCAGATAGGTTCCATTCCAGTTCGGGATGATTAAGATTCGTTTAGGAACCGGTAAATTTTCGGGTCGGGTTTGGGCCTGTTTTTAAAATTTTCGCGGATTATTTTTTCTTTGAATTTGAACAATGCGATGAATTTGAACAATGTGATGATGATTTTTGCAGCTTGATGATTGGGTTTTGTGTCGAATTTACAATAAGAAAGGAACAATGGAGAAGTATTATCCTGCGGCGGCGACGACGGCGATGACTACTACTACATCGGACTCAAAATGCTCAAGTCACGTGATTTCACCGGACGTCACGTGTTTTGATAACCGAGAGGTTCAGAGCGAGCCCAAATGGACTAACCTGGACGACACGTTGGAGGCGATCGACGCATCGATGTTTAGTTCCATCGACGCTTTTGTCCCTCAGTTTCAGTACCAGCCCGACTTCGCCACCGATCCACCGGAGCAGAAACCGTTCTCGAATTGGGATTTTGCGTAAGGATTGAAGCTTAGTAGAACATTCGGCCACCGCACACCGAAGAAAGAAAAACCCGGTGTCGGATACCGATCCGGAAACCCGAATTCGATTTTTAGTTTTGTCGATAAATGTTAGTAATCAATGAGCATGAGCTTATTTTTCATTTGATGAAAGGCAATATACATTTCTTTCTCCATGAGAAGATAACAGACTTATGCAGCGAGAGAGAGAGATTACACGACGATGAAGACGACGACGACGCATGAAGAACTCAATGGTTACTGTGAGAAGCATTCGAACGCGAAGCCCAAATACCAAAGACAAGAAACCAGAAGATGAATAAGATCGCCCAATATCGCGCAGGACCATACCGGATTCTAGTTAACACAACCTGCGTTTTCATTTCGAGTTTCGGATTAGTAAAAGTCTGAAACCATGAGAATTAATCTATAGAATGTTGAGATGATTTTTACTTACGAATCTGAAGAAGATGACTATTGTTAAAGCACAAAGACCACCAAGAAGGATATGTAGTCCGCTCCTCGCAGTGTTCTGCACGAATTCAAAAGAACCGTTAACCAACAAAACGGGTACTAATATAACCCGAGATACACGGTTAGATCGATATTATACCTTTCCAACTCGAGGAGCAATGAGCCAGACCAAAGTAACAGTAAGTAAACCGGTAGCAAACAGAATCCCAGTACCTTCCACGGCCCATTTCGTTGCACGGTTTTCCATCGGCAAGATATCGAAGTTCACAACACCTAGAGGCTGTTCAGACATGGCCTGTGAAGTTGTAACAGAGCTACTATGGTTGTTGTTGTTTAAGGAATGGGGACCAAACCATGACGATATCTCACCAAGTCGTTGTCTTCGGATTGCAGCGACTTCGTCTTCGTCTATGGTTGAATCTCCTACATCACTGGTTGTTCTTTCTCTTGGTGCCGTGTAATCTCTCAAGGCGATGACTACTTTGTTGAAATCAGCAGCTTTTACATTTTCTGCAGCGTTTCCACAGATTTCGCACACGGTAGATCCATGGTTGAGAAACCATTTGAGTGCGCAAGCGTAGTGTACCAAAGCAAGTTCGTTTTTGCAAGAACATCCAAGCTGAAGCAATTCATCTCGAGGCTGATGGATTCCCGTCTCGATATCATTTGTGCAAATGAAACTTTCCCCGTCAGGACTTGACGTTTCGTTGAAGCCAGATTCGATCCCATTGCTTTTGACAACGGAACTCTTCTGCTCAGCATCTGTAGCTTTGCTGACATCATCAGCTGTTCCATCCGCATTGCTTTTACGAGCTTCTGCTGGAACCGGAGGAGTAATCCCCAAAAATCCTAAGGCGGCATCTCCTCGTCTGTCAGATTCTGCAGAATGACATACACGACAAGTTGGCACACCCGAGTCACTACTGTCTGTACTGTAACGAGCCTCAACTGCTAGTTCCTCGCTCTTAACAGGTGGACAATCGTGATCATTGACACCAGTCTCCAACTGATTCTCTTTACCCATCAAGCCCGCAAAAGAAAAAGTTCTGTTCCCTTCAAAAGACCGCAAATCAGTTCATGCAGATGAATGCATTACTCCTACAAAATTCTACCGTACAAACACCGAAAAGACCTTCCTGTTACACAAGACAACTCAAGATACCTCGACGTATCTAGTATTTGCACTCTACAACCACGTCGAAAGACGAACAATCTGTAAGACAACAACAAGAAAGAGATGGCCTTTTATGCATCTTTCAAACAAGCTCCTGCATTCAAAACATTAAAAATACGTCATAACCATCGCGTGGAACAAGCTTACAGTAACAGACCACTCTAAACACGACAGAATAAAAGCGAATTCAAGAATGTCGAAAAACACAAACAACGGATTCAAACTTTACACTCAAAAAGAAGGAACAATACATAAACAAACGATGACGAACCCGGCTAAATCCTGATTAGTGATCAACGTCTCAGTGAGAAGAATGTATCATTTATAATCAATTCAATCAGAGATTCACTCAACCTTTCAGATAACAGAAGAGTCAAAACAAGCTGAAGATCAATTCAAAAACGAAAAGGAAAGCGACTAAAAGACACGAGAAAAACCGCAGGTTGTAACTAAGCAGGATAAATCGAAACGAATCCAAACAAAAGAAAACAACTACTAAGTATATAAAATATACAATCAGAAGCAAAAGATTAAGCAGCCATAACACTCTAATTGGTGAAAGTGAAGTAAGATTAAGTAAGCAGTCACACTACATAAAACTTTTTTATAAGATTAAAGCAGCCATTACTCTTAATTGGTTTATAACTAAAGAAGATTAAGTAACAAGTCATTTATTCAAACCTTTTAACAGAAGCAGATCAAGTAAGAAGTAAGTAAGTAGTCACTACTCAAAAAGCCAAATTTTTTAAAGCTCTCTTCTCACCAAATTTCAACTACTGATACTAATGGGTCAATAGAAAACACATTGAAAAGACAAAATTTTTGGGATTATGTTCTCTCATGAACTCATGGGTCAGCGACTAAAACAGAGACAAAGATCAAAACATTGAGATTTTTAAACGATCTGCGAAAATGAGAGATCAAAGCATATGCAAATCTGAGGGGAGATTTTGAACATTCTGGGTTTACTAAACTCGCTGGAAATGAATAAAGCAAAGGAAGTTTCAAGAGCATAGAACAATGACAATGGAATCTGTAGGGTTTTGATGTGAGCAAACCTCAGGAAAAAAATCTGGATTTTTGAGATCGATTCAAGCGAAAAAGTTAGAGACTTTCGAAAACCCAATCTCGAATTGATTTCTGGGTTTATCGAGTTCTTGAGATTCTTGTGGAGAATGCTCGTCTTTTGGAGCTAAGATTCGAAAAAAAAGAGTTTGTTCTTGTTCACCACTACACCGACCTTTCACATGGTGGTGAAGAGCTTAGTGGTTTTTTAGATTCTTTCACTATTAAACGTTTTAAGATGAAAAAGAAAAAAAATTTCAGATTTTCTTATTAAACCCCAACCAAAAGAAAAAAATAAGTAATAAATGATATATATAAATTTTGTATTGAAATAATTTTTTCTTGAATTATGTTAGAATTTTTTTTTGAAATATTTGGCTTTTTCTAAAAGAATTGAATTTTTATATTATATATATATATAATATAATAAGTCGGTTTTCACATCATAAAACCAAAAAATAAATATTCTTTTCCTTTCGAATTAAGGGATGTTTTAAGAGTATTTGTTCAAAAAATTTCATGTTTTATACAAATATTCATTTGTATTTGATGTTTGTGGCAATTAATACTTTACAATTTTATATTAGTTGTTTTTATGAAAAAGAGTATTAATCAAAGGAAGTGTTAATATTGAAAATGGAGCTCTCAAATCAATATTTATTAAATTGATATTGTTAATTCTCAAGGTATTAAATTAAAAATGAAGGGTGAATTAGTTCAATATTACAAGTTTGGCCATTATTTAATTTTTTGGGATTTAAAAAAAATTATGGGGTTTTACAACAAAAAAATCTCCCCTTGGTGAACAAAAAAAATAAATTTGAGGCAAAAAAAAACTATTTGAAGAGATGTAAGATTTAATTAATGGGAGAATTTGTAATTCCTAAAATGAATTAGAGAAAGGTGATAAAAAAAATTAGAGAATAAAAGAAACTAAGTTTTATTGTATGACATAATAATTAATTAATGAAGATCACAATTTTTAGAAGAAAAAAAAAATCAAGGTCCAATGGGCCTAATATTCTTACTAAAACCCTAAGATTATTATATTAAAACTTAGCTATTAAGACTTAAGACTAATCATTCTCATTTACTTTTCTCATTTACTCAGTCAATCTCTTTTAGATTGAGCCGCACGCTACCTCTGTAAATCCCTAAACCCTTTTCTAGTGATTGACTAAATCAATTTCTTCTTCCTCAATTTTCTTCAAGAATCATCATCATCAATGGAGGACGATCAAGAGAGAAGAAGACCTTACTCTGTTGTAACGAGAGAAGAAGTTAAAGAAAACATGAAGAAACAATCCGACGAAATCTCTCAAATCTTCTTGATATCAAGATCCGAAGCTATCGTTCTCCTCATGAATCTCCGATGGGACTCTGTTTTTGTTTCAGAGCGTTTAAGTGAAGACAAGACAAAGCTTTTGACTGAATCAGGTTTAGTACTAATCGATTCGATTCATGATGATGATGATGATGATGATGATGATAAGATCTCCACACCCTTTTGTTCTCACAAGTTCTCAAAAACTTATTGGAGTGAGTTTCTTGAGAAACACGTCTTCTCTCTAGATGCAATCTCTTGTCCTGAATCAGATTGTCAAGCAGCTGTTGGACCAGACACGATGGAGAAACTAACGATACGCGATAAAGAGATGTACGATGATTATGTTCTGAGATCTTACTTAGAAGGAAACAAGAAGAAGAAGAAGAAGAAGATCAAGAAGTGTCCTGCAAAAGATTGCAACTACATCATCGAGTTTCGTCACTTGAAAGATGTTGAAGAACATAGTTTAAACGTTGTGTGTCTCTGTGGTTATAACTTCTGTTGGAGATGTAGTCTTGAGTCACATAGACCAGTGACTTGCAACAACGCGTTTGATTGGTTATCTAGAGACTTGAACTACTCGATTGAGGAATCGAATCGATCCTTGACCGATTCGTGGATCGAAACCAATACTAAACCTTGTCCTCATTGCCTTTCTCCTATTCAGCTTGATCATTATTACTTCGAAGAGTTCTTGACTTGTGCTTGCAGGTAAATTTCGAAAAGGAAGTAACTTTTTTCGCGAAAAATCGAAAGAGAAGTGTTTTCTTTTAGTACTATATATTCTAGTGTTTCGATTAGCCGATTCTTCTCACATCCGTCACAACATACTAATTCGTTTTCCCTTTGATTCAGTGGTCGATTCTGTTGGAAGTGTTTGCGGTCAGAAGAATCGCACGAAGGGATCTTTGGAGGCTGCGTTGAAGCAGAGATACCACTTGGAAGCAGAGCACAAGTGGAGATTTCTTGTGTGGATCGTTGGGAGGCAGGTCATGTCGCGATGGAGAAAGCTAAATCGGCTCTTAAAACATTCGAGGAATCAATCATCGACAACCCGAGAATCTTATCAGATGAATACATTAGGATAATGAAAGAAGGATTGATGCTTGTTGTTCAATGTAGGCAAGTCCTTAAATGGAGTTGTGTATATGAATATCTTCACACCGAGTACGAAACATCGAAGAAGGAGTACTTAAGATACATACAAGATAACGCAGCCGCGCTTGTGCAAAGTTACTCGGATACTTTAAAGGAGGAAGCTGAGAAAGATAGAGGAGACACTTTTGAAGAGCTTAGTTGCTTCAAGAGCAAGTCATCTACTGCTACAAGCAACATTGGTAACTACTTTTACCATTTCATCAAGTCTTTACAAGATGGTTTAGTTGAAGTTAAAGTTAGATCTTACGACAATGTCGCTGGTCCTCTTTGGTTCTGTGATCGTTGCACCTATGGAAACAGTTGGATTCAAATGGAATGTAAGATGTGTTGTGACCCTAAGGCATCTCTTAAGGAAGAAGAGCTCTCTGATCAATCTTTTGAATAGGTTTCTTCTTAAAGATTTGGAACTTTCCGGTTTAAGTTTTAGTTCTTGTTCTTTGTTCTTGATCCTTTGTTACATAAGTAATTTCGTTTTCGTAGCTTAACTAGTACTTTGTTGTTAGACTTTAGACCGCATTGACGCTTTAGCGATTTGCCATTAATGCATTTTCCTGCCGCGGCTCTGCTCATCAATCCATCCATTAACGCTTGAAATTGTCCACCTTTGTGCTGCGTACGTGTAGTCGTAGACCTCTTGATTTTGATTTACTCTGTTTCTTGATTAGTTTCTCTTTGTCTTTCTGATGAAATGTTCTCTGAAATTGCTTCCAAGATGATTGCTTACGGCCTTCGCGATGGTGATGATGATGATGATGGTGATGAGATAGTTTGCATAGCTTGTTCTTGAATCTTGTAAACCGACCTATTGCGGTTTTCCTCTGTTTCGCAAATTCGGTTGCTCTGTTTCTTCTTATTTCATGGTTATAGCCGAGATTTTGACTACGATTAGTCACGAAATAAAATGGTTCTAATTAGGGGTGGATATTCGGATCCTCGGATCAGTTTCGGTTCGGATCTCGGATCTTCGGATCCTTCTATTTAGGATCCGTTTCGGATCCGATGAATTTTCGGATCGGATCGGATCCTCTTGGATCTGGATCGGTTCTTGAAATTTTAAACGGATCCGAAACCCGAAAAAATCCTAAAAGACCGAAAAAACCGAACCTAATTATCCGAAAAGAACCGAAAAACCCGAATTATCCAAAATAAAACTAAAAAATCAATATATTAATATTAAAAATAAATATTTTTGTATAAAATATAAAAAAGTTCGGGTATTTCGGATACCCGATCGGATTCCGGTTCTGTTCCGGTTCGGTTCGAGTATCCGAAAAATATTTCTATAAGAACCGTTCGGATATTTAAAAATTTTCGGTTCGTTTCGGTTTCTTATTTTTCGATTCGGATCCAGATAATTTGTCCACCTCTAGTTCCGAACATCAACAACCTGAAGCCAACGTGGCTATATTGTTTTCCTAAAGGATGAATATAAATTGCAAAAATGCTCATTACTTTTGTGAAATTATAAGTTATATCCCTAGTCTTTTTAAAATCATCAACACCACCCCCGAAGAAAGTATATTTCTTGTTTTCTTTTTGTTAAAGCATCAATAATATCGTCATATACACAATCTCATAAGTCATGTTCAGTCTCTCTTTTTATTTTTGTCTGATTTATAACCAATCTCTCTTCCTTAGGCCATCTTTAACGTGGGTTCTTACCCACGTCTCTTAGCATTTTTAC